>JAOTQE010037340.1:0-10092 GCA_025631205.1 Nesometra sesokonis
CGATACATACTGACGTAAGTTGTTAGCGATTAAGATATCATAAAATCTGAAGGCGTCGGAGTTACCTACTAAGTTATCTAGGTGGAAATTAAAATCTCCGACCAGCAAGATCTTACCAGTGAATGTATTAATAAACTCAAGTAGGTCGCCAAATTCTTTCATAAATTGTGAAACTGTTAATCTATTACGTGATGAAGGCGGCGGTCTATAGATATTAAAAATATTTACGGATGTGCTTCCAGATGTTAACGTAATGCCTGCACATTCCAAGGACATAAATGTCTTCACATCTATAATAGAAAATTTAAATCCTCGTCGATACAGAATACAAACTCCACCGCCGGACCCATGGGTCCGTGGTATATTGTATACACTGTGGTCTCGCAGAGTACTCCCTAATTCAGCAAGTACAAGGTCATCCCTCCCAGATCCAGACGTCCATGTTTCAGTAATACAGAAAATGTCCAGTAAAATATGACATCTCATTTCTGATGATGACATAATAATATAGAATCCTGTCACGATGGCATGTATCTCATTGCTTGGAGTACTGTATGCATTATACTTTCTTACTTGAAGTTGATAAGTGAACCTTTCGGATTTTGTAAAATATAGTTTATTCTAATATGAATAACATTAACAAAACAATAAATTATTAGTATTGAAAACATTGAGTTTCAATATTTTTTTTTTTAAATAGCCAAAGATGAGAGCTTTATTGAAGGTTGTTCTATGTTGAGTTAATTTATAGGGAAAGGTTTATGAAATAAAAAAGTAGTAGTACTGAACCTACAATCAAACTTGCCTAAGTCAAATCCAAAGTGGCACAAAAAAAATTATTTAGAGAAAATTTAACTTAGAGATTGTTAATAAAAAACACACCAATCTGGCATGAAAATAAAATGACTTAGAAAAAAAAAATTTGACTTGAACAAAGTTGACTTAAGTGAGTGTATTGCATTAAGATAAAATGGGGCAAGGCATGGCAAAGCCACTAAGTTGTCAGAAATTGGAAAATGGAGTTAATAATGAAACCTTATTACACTTGTAGTAAGCTATAAAATGAGGGGACAATTATTTAAATCGAACAACTATAACCAGAGTTATGGAACAAAATAATCCAAAATTTCCTTTGTTTTTGCTTATTTCTTAATAATTTCCAGTACGACAACTTGGTGGTTTTGCCTTTCCTTGCCTCAAATAAAGTTTTCAAATTGTTAAATAGCGAGAGCTTAATTGAGGAAGGGAGTGAGTTGAGTCGCTGCTGTGGCAAAAGCAGGCTGAGAGAAAAAAAAATGTTTTTTTTTGGTCATGTCATCCGCCGTGGAGGGTTTGAATAAGAATATCTGTTGATGAAAATTGGAAAAGGATATGACCAACAATATCATGGACAAGGATATTAAAAATGGACTTGAGAAGGTCTGGCAGCATCTTCATCAGCTAATGATCGAGAAGAGTGTTGGTGTGCAAAAGTGATGCCACGGCAGCTCAATTCACGCCATAGAACTAGAGAGAGATAGAAAGAGAGTGACGAGTCTTTAAATCTGCTACTTGCCTCACTGGTGGACAACCATTTTTGAATGGACCAGACGCAGGTATGATCCCATTCCAACAACATCCAAACTCTGATGCCTTGCAATCGGATTCTTCACCTCTGAACTCTTCACCAGAATCACTAGGGTCATCAGTAGCTATAACCATAAAAGAAAATACATCAGTAGGCATGTTATGTGCAGTTTAGACACATTTACACAAAATGATCACATAAACATATGTGGCAGAGCCAAACCAAATGAGACAAGTTGCAAATGGTAGTTTTACACAATAGGCAGAAATTTAAAAATGGTAATTTTGTTCAAATTTTATTTTATTAAAAAAATATATAGTTCATACATTCAACTTTCATACTACCTTAACAATTTTCAGATATATGATCAAAAATGTTTAAAAAATGCAATTTAAAATGACCTTTCAAGTCAATATATACTGATAAACAATTTTCAAATGCAGTTTTCTCAAAATTTACATTTTTAATGTTTGAAATTTGATTGTTCATAACTCTGCAAGAAAACATCGTATGAAACTGATTTTTTTTTCCATTTTAAAAATAATAATGTGTAGTTTTATAATCCATAAAAACTAAATTTTCAATTTTCCGACTTATGTCTCATTTGCCTTGGCTCTGCCACATGTTATTGACTTTAAAGCTATTGATTAATATGCAGATACTATTATTGTGCCAAAACAACACTACCAATAGTAGAGTGGTATTTCAGTTGGTTTAGCTTGTGGAAATCACTGTGCTGTGCGCTGAACCGTGATTCACTGGTCCATGGTTCGATTCAACATGCATTCTCCTTATGTTTCGCCTGGAGGGTCAAAATACAAGTTACTAGCATGCCGTCTTGCAGGTGAGATGTTAAGCTGTAGGTCCCGTGTACAATATGGCTCATGTGCAAACTAAAGAACACAGTGCACTCTTTGAAAAAGATGAGGGAATTGTCTCCTGGTACGAGAATAAAATTAAAAAGGTATGCAGGTAACTAAATAATAATAATTATTTTTGGGTGGATTTTGGAAGGAATGCACATTTAAAGCAAAGAAATTAGTTTATTTAAAACTTGCAGAATTAACTAACTAACTAACTAACTAACTAACTAACTAACTAACTAGGGCAAACTTATTATACTTTTGGGGCATGACACACTATATCTGTCAATGTCAGATTATGAGGTTGAATACTTTAGGGCTAATGTCGTCGCTGTAAGTCTAACATTATACATTCTATTTAGCTAATATTTTATTATCATTAATACTGATAAGGCTGAAAAGCATTCATAAAAATATTCTTAGTATTTTGATCTGTCATAAACACATCCAAATACAAGACAACAATAGAAAAGGAAGTATTAAAAGCCACAGTACTATCTATGTGAACAATTATAATTCAGCATTTTTGAAGTAACCATTTAAGTTCCACATTATTTATGAATAATATGGAGATATAGGAATATCTCCCATTGTGATAAAATACAGAGTCTTCTTTATGACAAGTGTCCAGAAATAGGGTTCTTGTAACTCCCGGTTCTTTCATCATAAATCCAGCATGAAAACAAACACTTACTGTCAGTTACATGTCCCACATTTATGACTTCCGTTCTGGAAGACTGGGTGCGACGTCCGCCCAGGTAATAACAGGGTATGGAATCAAAGAAACTAGTGTTTCAGATGCCGATATAGATCACTAACCAAGCATAATACCACTAAATAAACAAGATGATCATCTAAGTAATTTACCTAGCCTAGAAACCAATCTAGCAGGCCTAGACCTAGAACAAGTCGATCAAATACAGTAATTTATTGCCTTAACATTCATTAAAATATGGTTATTTTTGTAATACTACTGTAATAAATCAACAACAATATCAAAGCCTAGATAGGCCTATCAAAAAGTAAATTTCTGCCTACTAACATGATGATACAGTTGAGGTAAACAAAATGCATAATGGGGTAAGGAATGAAAGAAATGTGTGTTGTTGATGCCGATATGGATCATTAACTAAGCATGATCATCAATCATCAAAAAGATATCTCAATGAAATATTATTATTCTATTTTTATACATTTTTATATAAACCTTAATTATCATTTTTTTCTACAATTATTAAAAAATATATATTTATCAATTGTCAGGTTACACATTCTAATATAATAATAATAATAAAATCTTTATTTTACAGACAGAAAACTCGTACACTAAAATTTTGTTCTCCCATAAGGCTGTAGAGTACATTATGCCTATTGATTACACTTGGATGTTAAGCAAGTGAATAGCACAATATATTTTTTTAAAACAAGTCTACGTTAATTGTATCAACAAAAGTCATTTCTGTGTGGCAACTTTACGAAGCAAGCCTTACGTGGAGATTCGCTTGTCACTGTTTCGATTACATCATCACTCTCGTTAATAGTGCAGCATTTTTCAGATGAGACATTAAGCAGTTGGTCCTGTGTGCAACATGGTTCATGTTTTTGTTTATACATAATTTTATTTCTCTGCTTCAAATTAATGATATTTTAAAAACAGTGTATATCCATCAGTTTCTACTACTGAATTGTTATCCTGGCTAAATATGTTTATTATAAAAAAAATGGATCATGTTCATATTAAAGAACCCAATACACTTTTCAGGAAAAAATAGAGAATTGTCTTGAGATGTACTGCCCAATCACCACCAGAACTACACTGGAAGACAGTCGACTTTGCACATTCATGGGTATCTTTGGTATCTCACAACACTGATATATCAAATCAAATGGAATACGTACCTAACAAACAATCAGATGGCGTGCACTCCTGTTCATCCTTAGGTCGCTTACCTTCGTCACATTCTTCATTATCGACAACTTTACCTTCAACCAGGCACATTAGGATTCGTACCCTTGTACTCGTTACACAAGAACACTGCAAAAATCAATATTAATCTTCTTAATGCTACCTTATAAAAATGTTGAAATTAAAGTAAAATCTAAAGCGAACCAGAAAACTGAATTTTATGGTAAACTGCAAAATTAAAAAATTAAAACGGGAATTAGTAAATATGACTGGAAAATCAAACAAAAGTGAGATTTCCTGGTACTTTGAATTCATTAGTTGTGTTTAAGAATACAGTATAATACTTTCGTCTAGGGTTTTGCATTTTCTTTTATGTATATAACCCCCCCCCCATCTCCAAGAAAAAAGGGGTACTAGTATTTGAAAACTCTTGTAAAGTGGCCTACAGAATTTTACAGTGGTCCTAAAAATCAGTACATTTTTTATGTAGGAATAAATTAGGGTCAAACTAGTTTTGCCAGGGACCTACAAAATCATCCTGTCAATTTTCCCAGGGACCTTTGTCTATGAACCTGTCTATACTTTTCCCAGGAAATTATAAAATGATCTAACCTTTGTCCAGGGACCTGTCAGGACTTTTTCAGGGAACTATAACATTTTCTTAACATTGTCCTGTAACCTTTTCAGCATTTTTTCCCAGGGACCTCTAAAATCATCTTACCTTTGCCCAGGGACCTGTCATTACTTTTCCCAGGGACCTATAAAATCATCTTACCTTTGCCCAGGGACCTGTCAACCAGGATCCTGATGTGCAGGCATCAACATTGCAGCTATCAAAGTCTAGTGGCTGTGATTTGGCATCACATAGAGAGTTGTCCACTATAACCCAATCACCACTGGAAGTGTACTCTGAACAAACCACATGTCTGGTCTTCACACCTGACCCACATGTTTTTGTACACTATGAAGAAAAACAAATAGTTTGCAATACACAAGTGTTTTTATATGCAAATACAATAAATATTTTTAACATATACCATAAATCTATAGCAACATTAAGGTAGTGTACCACTCAAATAAACTGCCCTCAAATTTTAACTTATTGTCTGGAAAAAGTGCTTATGAAATTATCCAAACTTTACAAAAATATGTGATGATATTTTTATTGATTTTTCAAACCTTCAAATCGGTCAATCCTGTTTTACTTACAACTTATTTTTGGAACAAACTTCCATGCCATATACGAAATGCACCCAATATTATTAATTTCAGAAACTCTAAAATATGTTTTACTGTATGTTAACAGTAAAGACTATTGTTAAAAAAGTATCATATGATATCCATTATTTGTGTATGTTTATATATATACACATTTTTTTTTGTTTTTTGACACATATATTATTTAAATAAATTATAATTTTATTTTTAGGGCCTCAATATAAAGAGCTTTTCTCTCCGAGTTCGTCATTTTTTGTGTGTACTGCATTATTATTATTTGTTATTGTTATTGATTTAGTTATTGTTATTGTTATTATTATTATATACTTGATTATTGTTATAATAAAAAGTTGGTCTACTACTCAAATTACATATGTTAAAGAATAGGAAAATTGGAAACTTTTTGAAGGAGTTGTGCTTGAAAATTCACATTAGAACTGGTATCTTTTAATGTGACTTTTGATACAGTTTGCAATCACAAGCCTTTAAAATCTCATTGCCCAATTGTTGTGAAATTTTGTCAGTTTTTAAGTCACAACTAATTGGTTGTTCTCTAGGTGTATCCAAAGAAATTTCAATCCCGGAGTTCCATTTTAATGATGAAGTTTTTCAGATTTTTAAATAACTTCAATTCACATGAACATTTACAAACAAGTACTAACCTGACTCCAATCAGTGGCCATCCACTTGTAGTCGCATGGTCCACGTGAGCATGCCCGAGTTATAATTGGCTTACGATTTGAAAAGCAGAATGATTCAGGATAAACTTGACCGTTTTGACTCATGCAGTGAATAGACCGGGATTTGACGCCATCACCACATTGCTCAGAGCACTAAAGAAACAGAATAAATGTGAAATGTCACCACAAAATGAGTCGTATTGTACAGAAAAACAAAATTGAGTTATTGGTGTATTTGGATAGAAGAGGTTATAAGCTTTAAATTGGCTTTTAAATGAGGTTCATAGCTTCAGTATAACCAGAGAAAAATCATTTTAAAACATAGGTGTATGAAAACACACTTTTGAGAAAATCGACTTTAATATTTAATATTTATTTGATATTTATTTTGACTCATTGTAATTCTTTGTTAATTTCTTTATTATGTTAAAAAATCGATAGAGTGTAATTGTTTTTCTGTTTTCTAAGTTTGGGGTTGGGTCATCAGGCTATGCCACGGTGATTAAATTCATTTGGGATGTACCCTGGTCTCCCCAAATGTCAGAACGTTTTTATATTATTATTTTGTGACACTTTAATTATTTTGTACTGTATTTATGTAATGTTGTTCTGTATGCTGAAAGACCAAATAAATAATGAAATGAAATGAAATGAAAATCGACTTTAAAGATAAACAACTGTTGAATTCCTGTATGTTTTTCCATTGATTTTGAAAAACGGCCTTTACAAAATGTAGTTCAAAAACATGTTTATTGTAAATAAACACAAACAGGAAGAATGTAATCATAAAATTTAATTACTAAATTTAACAAAACACAGAAATCTCATTTTTGTGAAATTATGACTTTCTGTATATTTTTAGACGCGGAAAGCGTCTCTATAAACAGCTTTTCAAAAAATGTCCGTCAGTCTGTCTGTCTGTCAGTCTGTCTGTCTGTTGGTCGTGTTACGCATGTTTGTGACTATTTGCATTTTGTTCTTTCCGTATATAATTTCTGATAACCAGCATTGTATGGGTGTCACTTTAAATATCTACGAGACATGAAACAGTTAATTATCAACTAGTAATACATTAACATTAAAATTGAATTAAAATATTTTTATAAATACACTTTTAAATGCTTACTTCCCTATTAAAATTGTATACAATATATTATGTTTTGTTTCTGGAGTTATGCAAATTGCGAATAACGCCTACTACTACTACACTCGGCGACTTTCGTCTCAGGTGTCGTCGCAGAAATTTGAAATTTGCATAGCAGATGATGTTAATAGTATAAAAGCAAGAACGAAGAAGAACCAATTTCATTCGATTACTGATCTTGCTTGTATAGTTTTGGATCGGTAGCCGCACTAATCTTCAATCGCCTTGTATAGGCGGTTGTAGAATAGGAATACTAGCCCGGTTTTGTTGACTAAATAAAAGTGATGGCGTTCAGTGCACGAACAGTTGGTGACACTGACCAGTTACAGCTACTGTGTGCATACAGCTTTCCATGTCTTATTGTCGGATCGACTTGTTGTGAATAACTCAAAATGACCTGGCGTACAACACGACTGATTTTGTCATGACTCATTAGCAGTTATAATTTTTTTGGAAAAACTTCATCTAGTTTCATCAAATTATTACTATTATTTTTTTAATTCTAAACTTATTTAGAAATAAGAAGTTTTGTGTTTTAGGGTGGGATATACTGTATATGGGCTTATATAAATATGGGGGACATAAGTAGTGACATCATGGCAGACATATTGGATTTTCCGTTGTTTATTAGTGTGAATAAAGCTACTTTTTTTCCAGGAAATACTTTTGGTATTTGATTTTATTCTACGGGATAATGATGAAGACACATGAAATGAATAAATATATCTAAAGTTTGAATTATTTTTATTATTTAATAACAAAATTGACATAAATCAACATTTGTCAGTTAAATTAAAAGTATCATTGCTAAAACATACAGGCGCGCACCATTAAAAAGGATTATTTTTTTATCACAAACAAAAACTACATGAGGATGTGTGTTAGTATAGGCAAATATTCTTAAAGAATGATTTATCTTGGGCCCAGTAGCACCAGGCCATGTAGTGAAAAGGTTACTGTAAGTTAAGTATGAACAGATCTCCTACATTTTATCATTATTTAAAATGAGTAGTAGACCCTTACATTTTGATTTAAGACCCACATTGCAGAGTGTTTTCCTTCATTATCTCATTTTCCAAATGTTTTAAAATATATCAGTGAGATCAGAATTAATTGTTCTATAGATGTATCCATAAAAATGTTAATCTCGAAGTTCCCTTCAAAGTGTCACTGAACATGAAAATAGTGTCCGCAAACACAATACAAAATTACTCCTGTGGTCACAAACCTCAAGTTCCTAACAAACAGCAACAATAACCCAATGATATTAAAATATTACTTTATCCAACCGTAACAACTTATATAATGCTATCTCTCTTTAACCATTGTACTTTAACTTTTTAAATAGCACTTTACATCCTTTAGGTTAACTGCAATTTAATAAATCAGGTTAATGCAATGATTGTCAACAATTTGACAGGTAGTATCTCAAATGCACTATCAAAACCAACAACCTTTATTTAGTCAGATAATCTGTGGGTAGTCACTGTGTTGAGTGCTAAACAAAGTCAACATACAAGTCAATACTAATAGTGCACAGCTTTTCCAATGAGACGTTAAGCTGTTGGTCCATGTGCAAAGTGGCATGTTAAAATTCGGAAAAGAGTAGGGAATTAGTGAGTTTTCACAAATAAAATACGATAACGAAAATGGATATCATTCCTGATGATGACATAATTTTTGTCGAAATATTGAATCCTGTTACGATGGTGTATATCTCATTGCTTGGAGTATGCATTATACTTTCTTACTTGAAGTTAATTAGTGGACCTTTTAGAAAATGGATATGTCATGCGTCCATTTTTGAAAGATGCTATTATAATGTGCTGAAAAATATTACAAATTTTTTACCTACAAATTGTTGATGATCATCGTAATATACTGACGAACTGTGACTGATATTCAAGGTGTTTAATGTAAATGTTACAAAAATTTATGACGTATCTGTTTCGTTTTCGCATTTTGTGAAGTTGCAAAGCCTCCCTATTGTCTCCTGGTGTACTACTCAACCAAAACTAGTCAATTTCAAACTTTTGTGGTTTATCCAATATGTGGCAGAGCCAAGCCAAATGAGACACTAGTCGGAAAATTGAAAATTGAGTTTTTTATGCATTATAAACTACACATTATTATTTTTAACATGCAAAAAAACTCAGTTTCATACGATGTTTCCTTGCGAAGTTATGAACAATTGAAGTTCGAACAAATAAAATGCTTAAGAAAACTGCATTTGAAAATTGTTTATCTATTGACTAAGAAAGGCCATTTAAATTGCATTTTTAAAACATTTTTTGATCATATATCTGAAAATGTTTAAGGTAGTATGAAAGTTGAATGTATGAACTGTATATTTTTTAAATAAAACAAATTTTGAAAAAAAATTGACCATTTATAAATTTCTGCCTATTGTAGAAAACTAGCATTTTCGACTTATGTCTCATTTGGCTTGGCTCTGCCACATATACCTATTTGACACAACGCTATTTTGCAAATATTTATATTATTGGATGAGTGTGAAAGCAAATCCTTGTAAAACTTTCTGAGATTTCACAGGAGTCACCTGAGAATCTCGGAACAAAAACAGACCATCGCAAGGTCTGTTCCCCCATCCTACCAGGCCAAGTTTAATAGTAGTAATTTTTTAGACGCGGAAAGCGTCTCTATAAACAGCTTTTCAAAAAATGTCTGTCTGTCTGTCTGTCGGTCTGTCTGTC
>JAOTQE010037351.1:0-10092 GCA_025631205.1 Nesometra sesokonis
CCACGATCACCAGGTACAACAATATGCAAATTCTAATACCAACGACTTTACATGCTAACACCATTAACTATTGTATATGATGCGATAGATACAATGAATTAACTGTCTAAAATACGTGACAGGCGCATGTACGCATCATATATGCGCTTTACAAAATCGAAAACGAAATATTCCTATCATTGGTCACATCGGTTTAGCATTTCATTTACTATACCCTAAACAAAATCTGCATAAAGAACGCAATCCATCTTGCCAAAGGTTCTGCCACCAGCGTATGTAAAATCTTCTACGTCGTAGACGTGTACTGTGGAAATCATTGTGAAGACGTACAACGTCCATTGTTTTTTAGTAGGTAGATGATCTGTGCTTTTGTGTTTTTTTTTAACTGTTGTTTTCAGTATCTTTCTGTTTATAGTAAACAAATATATACTGAGATGAAAAGCTCTGGTTAAAACTATGGGTCCCAACGTGATTGCAAATGTACTATTTGCTGAGGGGCGCAGCCCGAAGCAAATACAGTAGTAATTTTGCAGTCACTGAGGGACCGACAGTTTTAATCCAGAGCCTTTCATCTTAGTATAGATTTGTTTTATATACTGGATTCATTTATCCTTGTTCATTAATTGGTTTGAATAATGGATTTTAAACTTACCAGTGGGAGTTCAATGCAGCGCTGAACAATGCGGTCGCAACCGGTACCAGCCCGGGTCACATTGTGTTGAAATTGGGACAGATTCCGTAAATAGTCTTTTACTATTTACGTGTCCGTAAAATTACTTTGGTTGGATTATGTTTGATCACGTGACATGATTTAACCAATCAGTGAACAAGGATAATTCAATCCAGTGTATATTAAGTATTATTACACAAAATAACGGCCTAGTACATATTAAACTATTTAATCTAAATTTATAGTCTAGTAAGATGACAGTTGATAAACATATTCACTAAACAAGGTTTAGTCCAACTTTATAAATCTTCATCTAGCCCACTGTTGAATATCTTGCTCTGGACTTCCTAAACGAATTGATTTATTTTTTGCCAAAACACTTAACACGGACTCGTTTTTCAAATTATCTCGACATTTTCACACGTTTTAAAATCAATTTTGAATATAGACACATTCTTTTTGCCCGTTTCAAATCCTCCTTTTTACCATATGCCCTTCAACAATCTTATGACCTTGCTCTTGACTCGTTAGTTATAACATATATTGTATATATTTATTGTTGTGTATTGTATTCAATGTCTTGTATAGCACTTATGTTGTAATTCAAGCAGATAATATCCCATACGCTGGCTTTGGCAATAAACAATCTTTAAATTTGAATCTTGAATCCATTGGCTTCTCTCTGGTTACAAAACATTTAGCTAGATTTGAATTAACACAATTTCTGCGTTTCTTCATTATAATATTTTTCTAGACATGGATTGGTTCCATAAACAACATGGTTCTCCATCTTGGCCGAATAGCGTGAAGCTGGGGGCGTACGTCCATATGATTCCGTCAGCGCGCGTGTCAGGTGAGCTGAATTCCCGCAACAGATTCCCACATAGTTGATACTTAGTTTCTGACATTGTTTCCCAAAATCAGTGATATCGCTACGATTACAGAATTTAATATCCATGTCCGTTGGAAAACATCTTTTGCCTAAAGAAACAAAAATAATGTAATCACTTACTAATCACTAAAATAATCGTTTTACTAGTTAAAATTGTCTGACCTTACAACTAAACCGTCAGTGAACCCAAGAACAGGTATGAACAATACGCGCGTACACAAAGCCTTTTGTAGAGATACCCTGTGAAAGCTTCTATTTTTTAAATCATTGCATGCGCGTTTTGTTTGATATTACGCGCCTTTTTGTACGCGCTCATAGACGTTTGTATTTCTTGGTGGTCACTAACGAAGTACGGGGCTGTCCATAAATTACGTAATGCTATTTTTCACCATTTCAAAGACTCACCCACCCCCTGTAACGAATTGTAACGTGGTAAGATTCCGTCAACATTACGCCATATTTTGTATCAAAACTTCCCACGCAAAAAAAAACACACTCACAAAAACAATCCGTATAATACGGATCTACCGCCCTATATTCATTTTAACTAACGGACGCAAATAATAGGCCTAAATATATGATTTTGAGTAACTGCTCACACAAAATATTGTTATACTGTGTGATAGGATATTATTTGAAGGTCTAATGAAAAAAAAACACATTTTACTTTTAAGGTTTTCCATGCATTTTCCCATAGATATTCAAGTACAAATGTTTAATTTTAACATGAGAGAAATAAGAATGTTATGTAACACAAACATTAGACCCACTCATCCCCCTGTAACGCAGTAACATGAATTGACCCACCCACCCCCTGTTCGTTACGTAATTTATCGACAGCCCCTATCAGACCGTTAATGTTAAAACTTGCGATTGATTTATTAGTCAACTTGATAGTCAAAATTATTAGTTTCTATAACTACCCTCATGTTTAAGTCATTTGATCATAATTGTCGCATTTGTATTTGTAATAACCCACTGCCATATTTTGTAACAAATTGAACTGTCGCATTTTGTAATAAACGTCAGGGGCGGATTTGGCCCGCGCCCCCCCCCCCTTTCCGAAAGTAAAATATATATATATATTAATTAACATTATAAAACGAAAATATTCAGCAAAAATTAATACCTTAACACGCCCCTGATGCCATTTTCGGACATCTAAATAACAAAACCAAAATTTTCCTTGGAGCATGCTCCCGGACCCCATAAAACTTTGACCCTCTACCGCCCCTCCCCCTTTCTGCCCCCTTTTCCAATAGTCTGCATCCGCCCCTGATAGTATACAAATATACACTGAGATGAAAAGCTCTGGTTAAAACTATGGTCCCAAAGTGACTGCAAAAGTACTATTTGCTGAGGGGCGCAGCCCCGAAACAAATAGTACCTTTGCAGTCACTGAGGGATCCATAGCTTTAATCCAGAGCCTTTTATCTCAGTAGGCCCTACATAATTTGTTTTATATACTGGATGTCATTGATTGAGTTCAGTACATCGCTGAACTGAGCGGTCGCGTGGCCTACCAGCGCGGGGGTCACATGAGATAGCGCCATCTTGTGTTGAATTTGGGACAAAATCCGTAAAAATAGTCTTTTACTATTTACGAAAATAGTACTTTGGTGGTTGGATTATGTTTGATCATGTGACACGCATTTAACCAATCAGTGAACAATGATAAATCAATCCAGTATATAATCGGTTTTATTTTGTAATAACGCATTAGACACCAGTTTTTCTTTTTCTTCTATATCGTCAAGTATGTTACAAACTACCACAATTACTATAATACACGTAAATAACAAGCATAGGCCTAGTACCCATGGGACTGTGGTACGATTTAAAACTAGTGATCAGAGCCAATACTCTAGTCCAACCAGAGTGCAATTGGTAGGCCTAAATTTCACTCCAGAATAGGAAAATATACCGTATCCAGCTAGTTCCATTTTTTATATTAAAGCTAGACCTACTGTTATTTAAGAAATTAAACGTATTATCTGTATTGTAACAAAGAAACGTGGATCCCTACCATCTTTTGGATCAGTCATGTTGAAAAACGTTGGTTCATCTGCTGTAGTTCTATATGGGACAGGTACGGCTGCCAGATGTCCCTAAAAGGAGATAGGCCTGTTAAGATATCATGATTTTAAATGCAAGTTAGTGAACGTTTGCTCCAGTTTGAACTGATAGAACCTAAAACAGAAACAAACACATATACATAGAATTTTGTTAACTGCTGTACCTTGAGTGAGATGTCTCGATTATAAGGTCGAGCCGAAGGAACGAAGCATTGATCATGGGATTAGTTGCTTCCTAAGCAAAAACGCGATTACCTGCCCGCAATCGTTGTATTTTTTATCACTGATGAAACAAAATATATTTGTTTAAATGTCAATTAGATATCGATATTTATTATTAAACAAAGATTTCAAATTGGCTGACTTCTGCCGATTATCACATCAGGTTTAATACGTTGTTTACAGGTATACATGTGCATCTGGACCAGTACTGGAAACGAACTTCTTACCTTGCAGACGTCTTGGAGCTTTCACCATAAAGTGGTAGCCAGGAGGCTGGTCCTCATGCTCAGTCCAAACCCCAGTCTTAGCAGTTAATGGTCTTAAATATTAGTGGCTTTACATGGTCTTAAATCACTTATGGCGTCAGCATTATTTGAACTTAAACTCCCTGTTTAATAACGTTTTTTATAAACATAACTGTTTAAACATGCACCATATCATGAAATTAAAACTCTTATCGTTTTCGTAAAAAAAATCGAACGTGACGTGGAAAAAAACTTTACCTAAAATACAGTAGCTCCTTCAATTATTGTTAAAATGGAATGTTTCTTTGAGATTCAATACTCAAAGCTGTCTTAGGAAAGACTATTTTATAGCAATGGTCTGACTGACGTCGCCAGTTAAGTACGTTTTATAGCAATCCGCTCCTGCTCTTGCAGCTTCGGATTGTTTGCGAAACGTCAGATATACACCAAGCGTCGTCTTACCTGACAGACGGCTCAAATTGTTTCCATGAATATCCAAACCATCCTGCTTCTCCATTGTGTGTCTACAGTGCAGAGCATCAGATTTACTGAAACCAAGCGTATTACCTTGCAAAATGGCTCGGGACTTTCATAATCGGCAACTCAACTAGGGCTAGTTGGTTCTGGCTAGTTTAAATCACCAAAATCTGTTCTTTTTATCTTCTGATGGTTTACGGTACGATGCATAAGCAGTGTCGGATTTAAGGGGAGGACACTTAACAGGCTTAACCCCCCCACACCAAATTGACCCGAAAGACATTTTTACATTTTTGTGGGAGGGGGGGGGGGGGCTATAATGAAAGTGGACTGACATTGGAAGGGTTTTTGGCTTTAAACCAAAATCGGGATTTAAGCCCCACACTAAATCATAATCGTGTCACGATCCTGGATCCACCCCTGGTAAGATACTATACTAAAACTAAGCGTCTTACCTTGCAGACAGCTCGGATCTTTTCCATAATAGGTAGCAGGGTATCTGGTCCTCTGGAGCAGTTCAAACCAACTACATCTGCTCCTGCATCTTCTAATTGTTTACAAGCATCGGGCAAAGTGAAACCATCGAAAGTTACAACTTCTCCGTTTTTTACATTACGGCCAGTAGTGATAAACGACACAACCGCTGGCACGCCTAGTAATCAATAAAACAAAATCATTTTTAATTTTCGCTTTCAAATTATATATTTGTGGCAGAACCAAACCAAATGAGACATAAGTCGCAAATGCTAGTTTTCCACAATAGTCAGAAGTTTAAAAATAGTCAATTTTTTCAAATTTTATTTTTAAAATATACAGTTAATTCATTCAACGTTCATACTACCTTAACAATTTTCTGATACATGATCAAAAATGTTTTAAAAATTGAATTTAAAATAACTTTGCTTACTCAATGTATACCGATAAACAATTTTCAAATGCAATTTTCTCAAAAGTTACATTTTAAATGATAAACATCGTACGAAACTGATTTATTTGCATGTTAAAGATAAAAATGGGTAGTTTTATAATCCATAAAAAACCTCAATTTTCAATTTTCCAACTTATGTCTCATTTGGCTTGGCTCTGTCAAATTTGAATATCATGAATTAACTTTCTGTTTCTTTGTGTTTTTCATTTTCAAATTATAAATTTGAATATCGTGTATTCAGTTTCTAGTTTGAAGGATTATGTTTTGTTGTTGTATCAGTACCTGTGTGATTGTATATGTGGCAGAGCCAAGCCAAAATAAGCCACAAGTCGGAAAATTGAAAATTGAGGTTTTTATGGATTATAAAACTACACATTATTATCTTTAACATGCAAAAAAATCAGTTTCATACGATGTTTCCTTGCGAAGTTATGAACAACCGAAGTTCGAACATTCAAAATGTAAGTTTTGAGAAAACTGCATTTGAAAAGTGTTTATTCGTATTCAGTACATTAACTAAGCATGGTCATTTAAATTGCATTTTTAAAACATTTTTGTGATTGTTAAGGTAGTATGAAAGTTGAATGTATGAACTGTAGATTTTTGAAATAAAATAAAATTTAAAAAAAATGACCATTTTTAAATTTTCGCCTATTGTGAAAAAATAGCATTTGCGACTTATGTCTCATTTGGCTCTGCCACATTATTATCCATTTATTAAAAAAAAGATAAACACAACTGATTCATGTTGATGACAATGACATTGTACAACTATCATTAGTAAATAAAATCAGTGCAGGGGTGACAGTAAGTAAAACTAAATTTTACACAAAATGCTTTGATAGATTTATAAAATATGTTTGCACGTATAATTCCATCAATTTGATTTAACCTTCTCAAACACAGACTTTTTCATTTACGAACACCACTAGCAAAGTGGGTGTAGGCTAAATGAAAAGGTCGATAGTAGATTACTTAGGTATTACATTTTCCAATTTGTAATAAGGTTTGCAAAATGCATGTTTGTAGGCCTACAAACCACACATTTTTTATTTTTGTATGTTTCTAATGTGCTCATGATGTGATGACATATCGGTGTCAACAAACATTTGAGAGTCTTGATTAAGTTAGGCTAACAAGAATACGTATGACCTTTTCCATATTCCTTGATTGCTTCCAAAGCCAACATAGCCTCTCCAAGAGATGGAAATGTCTCAGCAATAATGAAGTCCACATCGTATTCAAGCGCCCATTCTATCTGTTCCTGAAATGACAATGTTGGCAATAGAAATATCAATTTTAAATCTCAATGAAAGCATTCAGTCTCTCTAGCCTTAACGCCAATATAATAAAGGAAGTACGGTACTAAAGATAAAGTGTCTGTAACCTACAAAGACATGTTGGAAAAATTTCATCTGGCTGTCGATTTTCAATGTTTGTTGTGTTTTTCTTTTGATCAGCCAAAATAAAAAAAACATTAGAGTGTGAACAGCGCCACCATTCGATCTAATTTTTGGAAAGGAGGCTAATGCCCAAAAGAGACAAATCAAAGAATCCATCAATACATCTACGATCAGCTGCTAATGAAAGAGGAGGGGGCACGTCCGATTGGATCGAATGGTGGCGCTTTTCACAAACATCGTTGTGGAATTCCACACTCCAGATGACACGCCAGTTGACAATGAAACCTGACAGGTTTCGAAACGTACTGTAAGTCCACTCTTATGTTTTTTTATTTTGGTTGATCAAAAGAAAAACACAACAAACACTACAAAGACATGTTTATAGTTGCCAACTTTTTTCGGTGGCAATGCGTGAGACATGCCCCGCCACCAGTACTGTGTGATATATAAATAAATAAATAAATAAATGCCTTTTTACCCATTTTTGGTCGTTTTCTATTGGGATCATTTTTAGGTTATTTTGCTCTATATTGTCTCATACGTGAGGAAATCGATTTACACGACTGTATATGCGTGAGAATTCTCCTACTGCATGAGAAAAAATATCTATGCGTGAGACGTCCAAAATAGGTCCCAATGTGTGAGACTCACGTATTATGCGTGAGACTTAGCAGGTATATATGTTCCACACATTACAAGTCTTACCTTAAACATTAACTTAACTTTTGTGCGTGATTCAGTATTACCAGGTACGAGCACACTTGTGTTGGAGATATTTCCCGCCAATAGCGTTCCTGTTTCGTCAGCAACTTCTTTGGCAATTCTCAACGCTTCTCGGTTGATCTTTTCCAGGTCCGCCTCTCTGTTGATCACTTGCATCTTCTTCCGGTGTGTATAGTACTAAAGTATCAGAGGTAATAAATAATTATCACTGACAGTATGATCTCTATATTACTGCTATAGTGACAGGCTAACAGCTATATGTTTGTGTTTTTTTGTCGTCGGTTGTGTAAGTCTATGTTGATTGCTTCCTACAGTAAGCCTAACAAGCCCGTCTCACAGGCCTTATGGTTTGGTTAGTCACTTTTATTGGCTGATTGTTTTTTAGACGCTAGTTACGTCCCACAACCACTTATTTTAGTTTAGCCAGAAGGCCTGTTGAAACAATTCATGCGTGATTCGCACCCAAAATAGCGATTATCTCAAAATATATCTCAAAATTACCTGGCGTACAAAGTACACTACTCATTTTGTCACCTCACCACTTTGAAAGAACATCACTTGGAAGGAATATTTTGTGTTCGTCTGAGTTGAACTTGAACATTGTGATCGTGGATAAAATGTACGTTGCGCTCCTCCATAAATTTAACCTTGAAAGCTAATCATTATATTAACAATCATGCAATGGATAACTTTTTAATTAATTAGTTAATGTTTGGTTAACCTCCTTAATGTTTTTTAATATTAATTGTTGCATACCGTGAAGGCTAATACGACATCACTCCCCGCATGCACAAACTCCCTATGTAGAGACTTCACCAATTCTGGGTGTTCGAGCACTACTTCTGGTACAAATGCACCTGCCTGCAGATAACCCCGCCGTTCAAATGCGAAAAGGTATCCCTCTGCAATTATTACTGCCTCTCCGTCATTCAACCGTTCCAATAGACCTAAACATATATTTTGTTTAATAATTAGTTGAACATTTTGATAGGCTAACCCTCACCCATGGTGGTTGATCCCGGATGTAAGGTGACATATCGTCATTAAAACTACGAATTCATTCGCGCGCACAAAAAGCCGCGTAACGCAACGCGTGTGTGAAGTGATTAACTAAGGAAGTCCATATTGAGTCTCTACTGTTTGCGTACAGTAGTATACGTTAGCCTAATAGCTAGTGAATCAACATTTAATAACAATAACCATTATCATTATATAAACGCAAAATGTTATGCTTGAATGGTAGAATACAGTAGCCTAGACAGACTTAGTTCAGTAATATGAAACTTGAAAGCATGATATGTTCGAAAATTGCTAGAACTCGACTTTGGTCAGTTGGAATCTTGATTTAACCAAATCCAAGTTAGCAGGCCTAATAACTTGTCTTTCGGTGTGTATTTATATACAGCAAATAACTTGCATAGGAGTATATAGACATGAGGAAACAGACACCGATCACTTGGTTTCACAGGATTCACAATCGTGATTTTTTTAAAACCATGTGAAATATGCCTACGCTCCATGAAGGCAAACCATAAGTAATTCCTTTTTATTTACCGAATTCCATTTCGTTTTACAGTAGGTCATATATGCTGTAATATAGATTGTGGTAGGCTACTAACAAATTCCCAAACAGTTTACCGCCACCAGCGGTAATTTTAATAAAACAACTGCAGCACCATGCTGCGATCCCTAAACAAAAGCCTAATTATTACAATTACCAAAACTACATTCTGCTGTAGGCCTACCTTTAACATTTCGAGGCATCTCGTCGGTTTCCCGATCAACGATTTTTTATGAAATATGCACAACAGATGTCAACTAAATAAATGCTGGTCTGGATTCTTTATTCATGCATTCCAGTTTCAACCAGTTCTTGTTATCATAGGTCAAACAATACAAATAGTAGGCTAGTTGCTTTTTCTAATACAGTTGATAATAAAGATTGGAAATGATCTCTTTAAATGCCTTAGTTAGCATTAGATTTCACAATGATTTTCGGATTAAAATATAAAGGAAGCAAATCTTTTCATTTTCATTTCAGAAAAGTTTGTATGGTTACTTATACTATTTACAGTAAATTTATAATTACAATAAAATAATAGATTATGCTAGAAGATCGAACAAAATTGGAATAGGCCCTGTACAGTAGGTTAAAAATCAATTACCTTAAGACATTCGCCTCATAAGAACAATACAAAGTACTATTGAAAGGTATGCCTATGGTAAGAAAATAAACTAACATTATTGCTGCAAAATATTGTGGGTAGGCCTATATAAATAAATTGCTGTTTCATCATGAGTGCCTCATTTTATTGGCATTATAGTTATTGTTCTGTTTATACATCAGTGATTTAAATGATTTTTTCAGGGAATACGGTATTAGGGGCATACAAATTGAAAACACCGAAGTTAGTAATTTGAAATATATTGACGATATCGTGTTACTGGCCGATACAC
>JAOTQE010037362.1:0-10092 GCA_025631205.1 Nesometra sesokonis
CAGATCCGGGTGGGCGTGGTTGCCCGTTTTATTCAAAATTGTGCAAAAAAATACATTTTTTGGTTTCAAAAGGGGGACCAGGGTCCGTTGGGGCTCCCCCCCCCCTTGGAGACGCGCCTGCAGGCGTTCAGCCAGATTCGAACTCAGGACCATGGGATTGGAAGGCAAGCATGCTAACCACCAAACTACAATGCCACATACTCAAGAACACAATAAAGTGATTGGAAGGCTGAACTACAACTCCTGTGTTAACTCATTCCACTAAAAAGCAAAGGGGTTACTAAAAAAATAAATTATAGGATGCAGTTTAAATGGACTGAAATAGCACACTGGTATGTCAAGTTGGTGCTCTGAATTCAAGAAAATCACAACTGTGTGGCCATGATTGATTCTACACTTTGTCTTTTAATTAAACATCATCAATTGTGACCTCACAGTTGTAATTCATACTAATTTTCTATTTACGAATAATCAGTTATTCTTTTACCAATTTAAGTGTACATCAAAATGTGAAAGTTAATTTTACTATCATTAAAATATTGTAACACATTGTTAACTATAAACAGTATTGAATATATTAAAGCCCAAGTACTCATCTACAGTAGATAGAAAGTTGATAAAACATGACCACAGTATGACAGTAAACACAAAACTTAAAGCCCTCGCCGAAAATATACAGAATTTAATTCTACAAAATATACAAAATTCATGGATTCATTATTATAAAACGTTTGTGCAAAACTGTAAATGACTCTTTGGATAGTAAACTGGACGTATGCTGTGATTCTATAAATAAGGATAGGCACTTTATCTGTATACAATATAAAGCCCGACACATACGAGTAAAATTCCATGCGTTACCAACAAATGGTCTGTTGCGAACTGTGAGTGAAACGCTTATATACCTGCCAACTCTCACGCACAGTGCGCGAGTCTCGAGCATGGAGACCTACTTTGAATGTCTCATGCATGCCTGGTTTTCTTACCCAATAGTAGAATTTGCAAACATAGATGAACATATTATACCCGACAACTTTTTTGCTGCCAATGCACAAGACAATCCCCGCCGCAGGTGCTGGCCTTTTTTTTCAATTTATCTGACAAGCAAAAAAAACATCGTCTGCTCATTTTTTGGCCGACTGCATCCAAGTTACCACCATTTTTTAGGGCCGTTTTTACAGTTTTTTGCATGTTTTTTTGTACATTTTGCATGAGAAAACCTTTTTTGTATGACTGTCTATGCGCGAGATTTCTGTTAATGCGTGGGAGAATGCGCGAGACGTCCAAAATAGGTCCTAATGCGTGAGACTCGTGTATTATGCGTGAGAGTTGGCAGGTATAACATATACACCTTTTTTCTCACACATGAGACAATATATAACAAAAAGCGGTAAAAATGGCCACAAAACACTGGGAAAATTGGTGGAAATCACCAAAAAATGGTCAAATAACGTGTAGACCAGCACTGGTGGGGGTGGGGGGAAATGTCTCCCACATTGCTGTCAAATTTGTTGGCAGGTATATGCTTGAGTATGTAGAGCATTATTTTCACAACACTGTTTGCTAGACTTGCCCCATTAGTGTTTATTAAAGTGTGCATCCAGTGAATTAATTTTGATGCTTTGTCCTGCATGATTCAAACATCAGAAAGGTATGACAATCCACCTGCTATGGAACGCATTTGGTGTCTTTTGATTGTCTTTTCACAAATTGTACTTAACCAGTTAGTATGCATCTCACACTTCCAGCAAACTGCAAGCAAAAGTGCCGTAAATGACCAAAGTTATCAAACATGGTAGATATTTTTTGCTCACTTCCCACACATCGAATTTTGCTCCCTAAAAATTAGACACCCTGCAAGACAATCACCCGGTGTGGCTATTTGCACAGCCTTATTGCTCTGATGTTTAATGGGCTTAAATATTAAAAAGTGTGCAGTTACTACGTCTAAAGTTAATACTAAAAAATTGTAGTTCTGCATAGATAGTCAACATGTAGACTTATTTAAAATGTAGAATGCTTTCTAAAAATTTTCTTGAAAGACTGCGATAAAAAAAAATAAACAGGTAGATATACCTTCACACACACACATATTAAAAAAGGGATAAAGGGAGCAATGAGAAAAGAGAAGATGATTAGATAGTAGTTGTAAATTTTGCAATTTTGATATATCAAGGTATTGTGTTTTATTAAATTTGTTATAAATATTAACAATTTTAAGGCCGGTTCCCACTAGACGCGAAATGTGACGTGTGCGGCTAAATCGAATATTCGCGAGCAATTTCTCAAGAGTTAATCCATGGTCAACTTTCTTAGCTTGACGCGTGATGCTCGAGAATTCGCTTGATTGCGTTCAGTGGGAACTGGCCTTTATAAAGGTAGATAAACCGTTTAAACACACACAAATGTGAGGATGAAGGGAAGCAAATGATTAATAAGTAGAAACAATCCTCATAATTTTTACAAACTACGATAAAAATTCTATAAAATTTTCCCCATTTTACATAATTCAATTTGACAGTATACCAAAATATGGCACCTAAATATACTGTGAAAAATTACACTGTTATTTTAAGTTCCTAAAGTACAAAAGCTTTTACAATATCAACAATAATGTTGAGAGGTACTGAGATTAAACATCAATAAAAATATATCCTTAAAGATTTACATAAATTATGAAAAATGCATTCTTTTTATTTAAACTTTACATTACTAAAACAACTTTATTCTTTCATGCATTTCTCAAATTTTAATAGTACCTAGAATATATAACATATATAAATTTACTACTTTATTATCTATTATGCTTCATGCCTACACATCCAGTCTTTTTAAGGCACAATTTTATTGGTAATAAATTCTGTTTATTATTTTTTTTTTATCTTTTCACTAATATACAGAATTTAATTGCATTTTAACAAAGCAAAGAATATATTGCAGGTGTACAGCAATCCATTGTCAAGGTTAGTCAGTAATTAAAAACTATTTTGCATAAGCTTAAGGCTAACTCACACACCATCACACAACAATTCCTAACATCTTGTCAGGAATTGAATCCAAATGCTACAGGTTGTCTGTAAGAATCAGTAGGGCAGTTTCAGATAAATGATAATAGTAATAGAAAGTATAATACATATTCCAAGTAATGAGATACATGCCATTTTGACAGGAATCAATATTTCGACAGAAATTGTCATCATCAAAAATATCTGATGATGACATAATTTATGTCAAAATATTGAATTCTGTCACGATGGTGTGTAACTCACTGCTTGAAGTATGTTTTATACTTTCTTACTTGAAGTTGATTAATGGACCTTTCAAATAATAGATTGTCTTAAAAATATTAATGTTTATTATATACTGGATTAATTTGTCCGTGTTCACTGATTGGTTAAACGCGTGTCACGTGATCAAACATAATTTAACCACCAAAGTACTATTTACGGATCCGTAAATAGCTAAAGACTATTTATGGATTCTGTCCCAATTTCAACACCAGATGGCGCTATCTCATGTGGCCCGCCACTGGTATCGGTTGCGACCACAGTGTTCAGCGCTGCACTGAACTCAATCAATGAACAAGAATATATGACATCCAGTATATAAAACAAATATATACTGGGATGAAAGGCTCTGGATTAAAACTATGGGTCCCTAAGTGACTGCAAATGTACTATTTGATTCGGAGCTGCGCCCCTCAGCAAATAGTACTTTTGCAGTCACTTTGGGACCCATAGTTTTAACCAGAGCTTTCACCTCAGTATATATTTGTATAATATCCCTGCAATGAGATGACTTATTGCCTGTTTGAAGACCAATCACGATTGTTAACAACATGATTTCAAAACAAATTTAATCAGAAGCGCATGATTGTGGATTGGTTAGGCTGAGTATTAGAAAAATGAAAGTATAGACAATACATATATGTCACCATGTGATTTGTTTAAATCGTATTAAGTACCAAAAGTACTTAATTACATTCTAAGTTTTTAAACCGTATTAAGTACTAAAAGTGAACTACATATTTATTTTCTGCAGATACACATTAGTTGCACACATTACATCTGAAAGTTACTATTAATGCCGAGTGAATTGAATTAACAATTACAGCCTCTTTTATAAATTAAGCCTATAAAATGTCTACAATTATTGAAAAAATATTTCTATCAAGTCTAGCCCTACTTCACTTCTTATCTTTCAAACTAATTTTAAAGGCCTATTAATGAAGAACTACAGAAAATATTAGAAATAAGAGTAGTATGTATATAACCTCCATTGCTTATATGGTAAAAAAAAATATTTATCCAAATAAATATAATCAATAGAAACTATAAAATTGTTGGATCTTAACAATCTTAAAATGTTTATTGAATTGTTCTGATTCTGATTTCTTATTTCTTTTATTTTCTATAGGAACTCTTTTTATCCATTTATCATTTTCGTCACAGCGTAAATGGGTCATTTTACTAATAACATTTTTGTTGTTTATGATATAGAGTACTGAACTGTTACATCAAAGCAACAGGTGTCGCCCTTCATTGTTAGCAGTAATACAAAAAAATGGTTAATAAATTAGCACTAGCCTATGCCAGGAACCATTTAACTGCAAAAATATATAACTAACCGATTAAAATGCACCTGTTTTTGTTCTTCATGATTTTTTTGTGTGTCATGATTGTCGCTTTTACTAGTCTGTCTTTGCTGTAATAACCATATTTGCAATGTTACTCTAAAATCGTGTAGCCTTGCTTTCAGCCTGGTCGGGGTGCTGGTCTGTCCCGATAGGGTGCAAGCCTGGCATCTGGCTGCCTCTGTATTTGCGATTTGTAAACTTTACTGCTTGACTACCTCTTGTCCTGTTCATCTCCTTTTCACGTTTATGAGGGTTGTGGGTAGGAATGACTCGTGTGCAGAAAAAGACAGTTCCCACCATGAATGCAATCAACACTAAGATACCAATTAACACTACATACCATTGTTCCTGAAAATAAATATAATCTATTTTAGTTTGCATACAGATCTGTATCAAGTGAATTAATTACATGTGAGGATGGGGCCCACATTCAAATTTACAATAATAAATATAAAGCTTTTTTTCTGGACTTACTCTGATTAGAAACTGGCTATGTATCACGACTCATCCAAATCGCATCACCACGCCGAATAATTGTCTGACCTATTGTTGACCGTGAACATATGGTGGCCATAATTACACATTCAAATACATTAAATAAAAAAGGTATATTTTATGCCACACTCACTCTGGTAAAAGCCCTTTACATTGTACATGGAATCATAATCAGTGTGTGATGTGGACATATACCATAGTATAAGCCCATTAACCTTTGACATGGAATCCCAAACATTGTGTGATGCAGACATATAGCCTAGTATAAGCCCACTTAACTTGAGAATGAAATCACAGTAAAGTAGAATAAACTGCTGGAGTACTTTCTTTACTTTTCATCATGATTTACAAAATGACGTATGCCTTCATAATTTTGTCCTCTCTCCAAACTTCATATTGGAACAAAAAACATACATTGCCAAAATAGAAACTTTGTACTCTAGTGTCATTATATATATTTATATATAACTCTTCTGTCTGAGATTTGCCCTTAGCTATGTTGTCAACGCATCAATAACCGAATCCCCATATGGAGAGTTTCCACTCTAGTGCCACTATATATAACTCTATATCTGAGACTTACCCATAGCCATGTTTTCAATGCATCAATGAATCCTCTATATAACTTTTATGTCTAAGACTTACCCTTAGCTATGTTGTCAATGCACCAATAACTGAATCCTCATATGGAGATTTCCCACTCTAGTGTCACTATATATAATTGTATGTCTGAAACTTACCTGTAGCGATGTTGTCAATGCATTAATAACTAAATCCTCATATGGAGAGTTCCCATTCTAGTGTCACTATATATAACTCTATGTCTGCGACTTACCAGTAGCTATGTTTTCAATGTACCAATAACTGAATCCTCATATGGAGATGTCCCACTCTAGTGTCACTATATATAACTCTATGTCTGAAACTTACCTGTAGCCATGTTGTCAGTGCATCAATAACTGAATCCTCATCACTGAAGAAGATACGCTTGATGATACTTGCCAACGGACCATCCTCATCAACATTCTGACACTCGTTAAACACATCACAATAACCACGGAAATTTCCGTCTTTGTTATTACAAGCAGATCCAATAGGCATATAAATGACATTGTTGTATTTGTCCAGAATGTTAATATCGCTTGCCGGGACACACGTCGAGGGGTTGTTGATATTCTGACAGCAAACTTGGCATAGTTCCGAGGCCGGTGTGTTAGGTGTTACTTCGCAGAGGCATCCTTCAAGATTGTTGACAGAATCACAGATAGAGCCGCTGCATGTACCGCTGTTGCAGACCATCGTACCATTATTGCACTTTGTTTTGTCAGGAACCCATGTAGCTCGTGGACACGCTACCATACCTGATGTAAATAATTAGTCAAGGAAAAAGTGGAATACTGTAATTATTGTGATGTCATATTTGAAGTGTTGTAGTAGCATTTGTTAACCCTTTTAATGTGTGGTGTTATTTTCACCTCTGTGCATGCGGTGGGAAATGTTTAAAATCAAAATTGGTAATTTTTAAATAAATGGCAAAAATAGTAAAAGGTTATTGCAAATAACTCAAAAGTGATAGAGAAAATGAAGAGGGTATGTGTAGTATAAGCAAATATTTTTTAAAAAATGATTTATCATAGGCCCGGTAGTAACGGGCCCACACCGTTTAACGACATTTTTTGGTCCCAGTTAGTAGTGGGCACATTCAGTGAAAGGGTTAAAATGCTTCCAAGATAATTTCCCACAACATAAATTTGACTCAGTAAATAGATACATAGTAAAGATGCATTCACAACATCTAACGTTTTGAAAAATGAATACTGGCTCAATGGTAAAGCATGGACAATCATACTGGATGGGCAAGGACAATGAATAGAGCCGGGTATTAGACAGAATAGATAATATTTGCCACATTTAATTAAGTTAAATGAACGAAACTAAAATTGTGAAACTCTAAAGCCTGGAACTCACTGCGCCGTACGACGGTCGCACGACTAAAGCGTCACTCCCTGTGTGTGTGTGTGTGTGTGTGGTTTCCAGATGGGATGACAAGTCTTCTACTCGTCAGCTGAGTAGAACACTGTCATCGCGTCTGGAAACCACACACAGAGAGAGTGATGGTTTAGTCGTGCAACCGTCATACAACATGGAGCCATATACTGGATGGGCAAGGACAATGAACATTAGATCAATAGCAAAAAATAGAACCAAGTATTAAGCTGGGCATTCATTGTGTCATGCAACGGTCGCACAACTAAACCATCGCTCCCTGTGTGCATGGTTTGCAGACGTGATGACAGTCTTCTACTCACCGGCCAACAGTTTTTTAGTGATTTTCCTGTTGAATCACTAAAAAACACCATCGCCCGACGAGTAGAAGACTGTATCGCATTTAGCAACCACACACACACTGAGCGACGGATTGGTCGTGCGACTGTCATACGACTGTCGCACGATGCCATAAGTGTTTAACTTTAGACATTCACAGAGTGTATTCTCAAAATTTTGTTTTTGATCTGGTGTGACGAAGCATTAAGTCAGTTAATATTAGCCACATTTAACCAAGTTAAACGAATGAAACTAAAATTGTGAAACTCTAAAGCATAAAAAAGGATATCTGCAAGTTGATTGACTGCGACAGTCCGTTTGCCGGTTGCACACGTAGTTCGAGGAGCGATACTGGCATTGGTTGTTACAGCATGGTCCTTGAGATGGACTGCAAACACCCATCCTTAACTTACAGGCATTCTGTTTATTATGTTGTTCATTCTGAGGAACACAGCAGTTTTCATTGCAATCATTCAATTCATAGCCGCAGTCGCAATCTTCACCAGTTTCAACAATCCTGTTACCGCATAGTGAAATTTCAGACATTGCTACATGTAAAGAAATGTAGATATAAATTATTTGAACACTTATTACTTTTCAGTGGGTCGCTAATCAGTCCTCAGAACCTACTATCCTATTCTTATTTTTGTCACTTTTGAACCAACCTTTGTTCAATTTTTTATATAAACTGGAGGTGATTATTGAAGCTGGGTAAGTTGCTGTGAAAAGATAGACATATGAAAGTACTTTCCTCCAAACTATATAAAAATATCAGTTTAAACCTTCTTTAAATTTGTTTTATTGCGATTTTAATTCGTCGCGAAGATATACGAATTTCATTGCGCACAAGGTAGTAAGTAGTGAAAATATAGCGGTGCAGCATGATTTGAATTTTATCGTTAAATTCTTTAACTTCTTTATAACGATTCAAAACGCCGTTTCAAATCGCCGATTTTAGAATAACGATCGACAGGAAAACAGGCTTTAATTTTTTATAAGTAACTCTGAGGTAATATTATTTTAATTTATTATCCTTTTATGTATTATTGTATGTATGTTTATTTGGAAATGAATAAAAAAAACCCAAAAAATATTATTTTTTGCTTTAAAAAAATACAAAAAAACATTTTTCTATTCTCCTACAGTGGGAGGGGAAAATAATTTTTTTAATACACAGAGTTCTCATGTTGTTAAAAAAAAATTCTAAGTAATGAATATAGATGCAATGTAGCTTAAATTTTACAAGGTTCACCAAGCTTTTGATTTTCCTTTAATAATTAGCTGTTAATTGGTATGAAAATCTTTTGTTCTGATGCTTTTGTTGCTTAATTCTGTAAAATTACGTTACAGATAATCTAGAAAATTATTTAATTTTATAAACCTATTGTTTAATGAGAAAACAATATGAATAATATAATTTAAAGAAAAAAAAATTCTAAAAGTTTTTTGGGGTTGTGGGTTAGGCCTTCAAATTTTTGATAAATGAAAAAAATATATTATGTTAGGTATAATGAACAGCAGTGTTCTCCACAAACTCTTCAAACATCATGGTATTCTTACAATGATGCTTGGGACTTTTACCATGATGTTTGATAGTTGGCCATGTTGCTTGAAACATCTTCCATGATGCTTGAACCCTCCCATCTGATGTCTTAATTTTATTGTCTGACACTGGGGGGTGCGTGCACAGAATACGTGGTAAATAACTTTTTTTTTTGCTTATCAAAATAAAAACTCAACGGGCAGATCCTGGATCCGCCCCTGGAGTAGGTAACGTTTTGACATTTTTTTTCAAAAACGCACCCCATCTTGAAAAAATCTGGTGACGGCCCTGTCTGAGAATGTTACTTAGGACATTTAAATGCCTCTTAATTAATTATATTATCCAGCGTCACTCCCAACTATGATTGACTTAGAGATGTTTACCGTGATGCTTGCCTTTGATGCTGGGGAGAACACTAAACAATTCTTACTCTTAAAACAGTTTGATTTTCCACTGGACCCTCTAAATACGGCATTGAGAACAAGTGAGATATTGCCTATGGAACATGCCGAGAACTTGTCATTGTTAGGTTGATCAGCATTTGATGAGTACGCATACATCAAATAGTGCCCATTAGGCATCCCTGGAAGACAGTCTTGTCTTGCATCATGCTATAAAAAAGATAGTACTGATATTATACAGATTAATAAATTAACATCAATGAAAGCATTGTATATTCAAGACAAGCCAACAATATGTGGCAGAGCCAAGCAATATGAAGGATAACTAATTTTCCGCAATATGAAGGATAACTAATTTTCCACAATAGGCAGAAACACAAAAATGGTCAAGTTTTTTTTCATTTTTATTTACAAAACATACAGTTACAACTTTTCTATTATATTAAGAATTTCCAGATATATGATCAATAAATGTTTTAAAAAAATGCTTAGTTTAAACTGACAATGTTTAACACGTTGACTGCCAGACCCATTTTTCTGTTTCGTTCCCGTGTGCCAGAACAGGTTTACATGTACAAATATAGTTTTTTAAGGTTTTATTTAGTCACATATCACCAAAATAGGGTGTCTAATATTTTGGCGGGAAAATATTAGGTGACGAGTATACTCGTAGTTGGCACTGGGAAAGAAAT
>JAOTQE010037373.1:0-10092 GCA_025631205.1 Nesometra sesokonis
AATAGTAATTGACCATGTTTATTTCTAAATATAAATGTTAATGGATCTGATAATCTGATAATAATAACCCAGGCAAGCAGGGGAGGATACAGACTTTTGGAAAGGGGGCGGGGGGCGGGCGGGCGGAAGGGGGTCGGTAGAGGGTGAATTTTTTAGGGGAGTCCGGGGGAAATTTTTAGGATTTGCTTCGCAGCATTCACTTACAATTTGTAATTACTAGTATTAATTTCCTTAAATGTACTGTTTTCTTTAGCAACTTGAAGCCTTGCTGTTCGCATTTCGGTCAATTGCTGAGGTTGGAGAATATGGTGATGATGAATGTGTTGACAATCTGATCCGCCTATTGCCACAAATCAACATGACAAACGTAACATTAGCCACTACTGCTCTCTATATGCTAGGTAAGTTGAAATTCAGTTTTACAATTGAAAGTGCTAATAATTAATGTTTTTAGATATTATGTTAAAATTTTTGATCACAAAATATCAGTTTCCACTATTCTGGGTGCACAGTTGTCCTACTCATCAATTGGAATTAAAGCATATAACCTATCGACACAGGGCTTGAATTCCCCATTGCTAAGCTAGTACTCTGTAGGTCATATCAGTGTGTTTGTCACCCATGCTATTCTTTCCACAGTAAGCTTTGTTTTTGCACATGACACACACACACACACACCCACGCACACATATATATCTCGCCATTGGTTAGTAGATTTTGAATGTTCATAAAAGCAAATCAGTACAGGTTTCATCTGCTTAATTTTTTAAGATCCACCCAAAAAATATATTCTTTTGGTATTTTGCTTTTATTGTAATGTTTGGAAGTAATAAATTGACATACATATGTCAGATCAGTATTATATTTATTACGTTGAATACATTAAAGTCAAATTAGGAATATTGATTTTTTTTGAGAATTTGGAATTGAGTAAAGAGCCTTTCATGAATTTAGGGCACTGTATAATTGCAATGTAATGCTATTTGTTTTACAGAGGCGTACTCGGAGTGGCTTGCCGATATGCCTGATGCCCTAGACAATGTAATCTCTCTGGTACTCTCAGGTAAGTTACCATCAAATAAAAGTATAAAGAGAAGATAAACATGAAGTGCCTCTCACTTTTTTCTGTCTATCTGCACTTCATATAGATCCCTCTTTGAGCATGTAATATTAATTTGTTTCATCACATGCATACTTCAGTCACGTTAAATTAAACTTTATTAACTGTATTTGTAACTAGTGGTTAGTACTGTTGTCAAAGTCATAAGGAATAAAGATGCAATTTGTGTTGAATACGTGCCGACTATATACTATGTTAAATACTAACTTAATGCATAATTTTTAAAATGTAACTATAAATCAAGTTTCTAATTTGAGTTCTAACACCTAATTAAACTTTGTAATATTCAGTTTTTTCATTACTTGAATTAAATTATTTACCAAACAGGTTTAAGTAACCCAGACCTATCAGTACCTGCAACAATGTCATTGAAGGAGATCACCAGAGAATGTGCGCTGGACATGAAGCCCCATGCTGACCGCATTCTCACCAGTATACAAGCAGCTCTCAACTCTAACCTTTTGAAGGTATGGCTTGAATGTTATTGATGCAATAAATTATCAGTCCTAATATGTCTTGGTCGGTGCTACACACCACATTTTATACAGGTTTCATAGATGTCCTTGAACTCCTTAAAAGTCCTGGGAAAAAAATTGCATTTTCCAGTACTGGAAACTGCTGAAAAATATTAATAATATTAATATTATATTATCCTTGAATATCCTGGAAATTTTATTATGGTTCTGAAATTCACTATAAGTAAATGTTTGTTCATTATTTTAGTTAAAACCTCAATACTTTTTAATATGAGCGAGCTGAGACCAATGGTTACATGTCCTTTTTAATTTATGAAATAAGACCTACAATGCCCTTAAAATGACTTTGAATTTCACTTGTTTTAATGTGTGAACCCTGTTTATAGGAATAAATGCCCCTCTGAATATTGCCATCTAGAGTAAAATAAATTGAGGCTAGTTATGGCAAAACCATCAAGTTTTCGCACAGGAAGTTATTGAGAAATAAGCAAATAAACAATAGGAAATATAAATAAATATAAAGGAAATTTGTGTAACTTAGTTATAGACGTCGGATTTTGATAATTGACCCCTCATTTTAAAGCTTATGAAACTTTTAACATGGCTCTATCAAAAACTCAAATTTCAGTTTTCCTACAACTTGGTGGTTTTGCCATGACATGCCTCAATTGTCATTGCCGGTTACTTCCCAGCAGTTTGCCATTACCTATTGTACAACATGGTAAACTAAAGCAGTGTGAGTAAAGTACATTGCCAAAGGGCATAAACAATTGGAAAGCATAGTGAGTCTTAAATTAACAACCTCTTTTGTTTGAAATTCTGAATTCTGACAATATAAAAGGACAAATCATGGAAGGAATGTTTAGAGAGAAAAAACAATCAAGGAAAACTAGATAACAACAAGAGGTAAGAACAGACATCTACATATGTGGATGAAGGAAATATAGCAGTGTACCAGACAAAGCTGTACAGAAGCAATAATAGATTGTAATGAACATCAGTGGCAGGCCAAGTCCGGGCAAGACGTCCACCATATAAATAAAGCATTTATAGTTTATTCTTACATGGTCATTTTGTGTTTAGTCAAGGGAATGTATACGTCTGATGGCATCTGTTGGCTTTGTACTCTCCACGTTATCTGTTCAAGAGATCCTACACTATTTAGATGTCATAGTCACACCACACCTGCAACATCTTGAGGAAGCATCACATGATCAGGTAAGGCAACAGTCAATTAGAATCAAGATGTAAATAATGTTTTCATAATGACCTGTCACTTCCATCTGATTTTAATAAGCAAGAGAAGGGAGGTTGTTTTCTTTATTTCATATGCTACTGATACCTACTGTACTTCTAAACAGCAGTTCAGCAGTATATAGGAAGCTTATGTACCTACAATATTGATTTTAAATTATATAAACATTTATTTATGAGAATATGTTAATTAAAATTCTTAATTACCATATTCACACAAATAAGCAATCCATTTAAATAAGCGGTCCACTGAATAAGAATCTGTTTTATGTACAAATGTTTTCCAACCTAAGAAGTCTGTCTTATGAAAAGTTAATAATTATGCATCACTCTTACATTTTTGGTCATTCACAGTTTCCTTAACCCCTCTAAATTTTAATTACTTTGTATCAGTTATCACCCTGTCGATTTACACTAAGTTTTCGTAAGCATCAGTGGTGGATTTAAAGGGGAGGGCTTAACAGGCTTAAGCTCCCCCTAACATTTACCTGAATATTTTTAGTTTTAATGACAATGAACCAATAAAAATAGATGCACAGTGTCCCTATATAGGGACTCCTAGAGGCAAAGTCGGACCTTTTATTGCAAGCAGGGTTTTTTTTTTAATCACAATCATGGATCTGTCCCTGAGAGCCCTATACAAATAATCACCCCTTTAAATAATCACGCCTCAAAATGCCGAGTATAATGATATCAGTGCATAGGTACTTAATTGTGTGAATTTGAGATTTAGTATTTACTAATTATTTTAATTTGCTAAAATGTTTTCTTGTCAGCCCTCTGCCATAAAGAATCATGTGAGTCAAGTGAGCAGTCCGCATGTTGCATGTAAATTAAAGAAACAAATTCTACTAACATTATGTTTAGTATTATATTATTGCATATTATTATAATACACTAATTTAAAGTTAGGTCTGTGAATAGGTCTAAGCTTCATCCCATAAAAAGATTTCAAAAAGAGACGTATACAAAAAAAAAACACCTTTTCAATTGTAACAGCCAAAGTAGTGCTGTTCATATTTTGTTTTAGATGGCCATACAGTAGGCCTACCTCGAAACAGATACGAACGCTGGCTGACAAAATCTCCATGATTTCTGCTTTTCAAATTTGGGATCTTTGACATCTGCTTGAATACAAACATTTTTGTTGATGATACTACCTAGGCCTATATTTATCAACAATAAACATACAGCTCATACAAATTTTCCAAGTTCTATTATGGCTTTCATCTCATAATCAAAAGCAAAAATAAATATATAATATTATAAATTGAAAGTGGTATACTTTTAAATAATGCACAATAAACAATTATTGACATTATCATTACAGACAATATTGTTTGCATTTTAATAATACAATTTTTTTTATTTAAATGATAGTATGTTTCTTTTTATGTTACAATTTTCTTTATTAAAATGCTATTATGCTAAATACTATACAGTTATCACAACTACCACAGTATATACATTGCAACTTGTGTTTAAATTTTTTTTTGATATGATGACAATGTTATGATCTGCAATGCATGGACATTAAAATTAGGTTTTTAATAAATACTAATGTGTGGTATGAAATGAAATTGATATTTGAGGCTAGTCGTGGCAAAAACCACCAAGTTGTTGCACAGGAAGTTATTGAGAAATAAGCAAATAAACATATGGAAATATAAAAAATACAAAGGATTTTTTTGTATATTTTGTTCAATAACTTCAGTTATAGATATCCGATTTTGAAATTGACCCCTCATTTTAAAGCTTATGAAAAGTGTAACATGGCTATAACAAACACTCAATTTTCAATTTTCCTACAACTTGATGGTTTTGCCGTGACATGCCTCATTTCATTTCTTCAGAACAAGAACCAAAAATGACTGACTGTAGATAATAACAAAAATGATGATTATAATAATAATCCTGTAAGTATATAATTAATAGGTTTCTTTGAATGTATGATCAGTTTCCTTCAGGCTTTTTACTGGAGTCATTCTGCACCCCATAGGGTCACATTATGTGAGTTGCTACCATTCTTAATGCAAGCTTATTAATTCCAAGTGTTATAAGTGTAAAACTTCTCAGTCAAGGACACAGGCAACATTGGCAGATCTCAAACTCCAGCCTTCTCACTTTGATTCCAGTGCTCCATCCCAACATCGACAGATGTATTCCTCAATGAAGTTTAGTACTGTCATTTTAAGCCGGCGGCCAGCACAAAATCCAACTATAACGATTTCTGCGCTGGCTAAAATTTGTCTTATGGAAACTGTAGAATTTACAGACCTATACTTTCCACAGTTAAGCAAGTTTGACCCTGGCATATTTCAATGTGTCAATTGTATTTATAAAATATAGAAGCTGACAATCACAATTTAACAAGTGACTTAGGAACAATGATTTACATAGCATCCTTATACTGTAGAGCTATGTGCGTAGACTAATCCTACTTATCCACCTCCTAGTCATTTTCAAAACGACATCCGTGAAAGTTTAAATTAAGTATATTCAAATAAAACCACTTATTTCCTTCACAATATAGGCCTATATTATTATCTTCAAATATAAATAATAATCTTCTGGTTAAAAAAAATGAAATTTGATCATAGAAACATTAGTAACAATGTGGAGGAGGCACAACTCCGGAAATGCAGAGCTTGTGATGAATGTGCCTGAAACATTTAACAGAAAATAAGCAGTGCAGTATAACACATCGCATTCATAAAGTAATACGCTATAAACTTATTAAAAAATACATAGTTGTATACTATAAAACACTATAGACAATGAGTCATCTTAAATGTAGCAATAATAAATAAAAACAAAATAATATAAAACTTTACTTTTTGGTTTGTAATGTATACATTTTTTTCTTTTCTTTTCTAGCCCTCTGCAGCAAGTAAAGGTACAATCCTTGTCAAAGTGAACATGCTAGCCAGTCTGTCTGCAACCCTTGACATACGTAGAGAAGACAAGGAGAACCAGGGCCTAGTATCACCAGTTACATCCAGCCAGGATCCACAGCCAGTATCATTCCTTCTGCAGAGGGTGTTTCCTATCTTGCAGAAGGTGCTAGCAGTATGGGTGTGTGACCTGGGTATTGTGCAGGTAGGTTTGTGTGTTTACTAGAGGAAGAAGTAGGGAGCTCATATGCAAGGCCTCACCAGAAAATGAATTGCATTTCGGTAAAATCGGATTGATATAATTACCAAAATATGTGAAGTTATATTTCTGGGATCTGGGATTTTTTATTTTTTTTTAAAGTAATTTTACTTAATGTTACTTATATTTTTTATCACTTTGCACTTTTTAGATTAGTTTTTTTGCAAGAATATGTATTACAGTATGCACTTTTCTGAGATTGATAATGTATTGTTTATTTTTTAATTACTGTGTGGGAAATTTTCTCAAATATATCCATACACTAAAACTCGTATAATGTGCTCTATTAAAATATACTAATAACATTTTTTTACATTTCAAACATGAGATTCAGAAACACCTCGCATATTATATTAAGTACACTGTTTAGAATTTGCTAACAATGTGAATATGAACTTGGTATTGTGTTGGGGAGCAAGTAGGGATAATTATGAAATATTGAATGCCTTTAATGCGATACCAACAAATACTGTATGAGCTGTGTCAAAATATTGAATAAGTCGAAGGTGAGTTCAATATTTTGCCATAGCGAGTACAATATTTTCTGAAATTTAATTTTTTGAGTACATCCATTTATCCTAGCTGAATGAAGAGAACAAACAAATAGTATGGACTACATAAAGTCTTGATATTAATGAAATATGATGGTTTGTTCTTATATCTTTTTGTCATTTAGTCAATTTGCGAATTTCTGAAGCGAGCCATCACCACATTACTAGATGATGTTGGGCCAATGGTTCCTGGAATCTGTGAGCTTCTTGTACAAATCTACACAGCTTCTCCACATGTCCCTATCTTAGATCTCTCACAACAGGTAAGTCATTACTGGATGATGTTGGGCCAATGGTTCTTGGAATCTTTGAGCTTCTTGTACAAATCTACACAGCCTCTCCTCATGTCCCTATTCTAGATCTCTCACAACATGTAAGTTATTATTGGATGGTGCTGGGCCAATGGTCCCTGGAATCTATGTAGGTTTGTGTACAAATTTCCACTGCTTACCCACATGGCCCTACCCTAGATCTCTCACAACGGACAAGTCATAAGTCATACTATGCTGGGCCAATGGTTTCTGGAATCTGTGAAATTCTTGTACAAATCTACAATGCTTATGCTCAAGTCTCCATCCTAGATCTCTCTAAAAAGGTAAGTAAGTCATTACTGGATGATGTGCTAATGGTTCTTGGAATCTCTGAGCTGCTTTTGCAGATCTACCCAGTTTTTCCACACTTTCCTATCCTAGATATCTCCCAAAAGTTAAGCCATTACGAGGTGAGACCTTAAAAATGTTTGTTTTTTTTTCTTTACCTAATATTTTAGCTAAATGCATAATGCTATCCTGAAAATCATAAGGCATTTATGAAGTTTTAACTACAGAAATAAAAAAAATCAAAATACAGTAACAGAAAAAATATTGCCGACTGACTCAAATTTACAAAAATGTTGTGGTTGAGCAGTACAACAAAAGTGTTATGGGCAGAAAGTACAGTATATCAGTTTGTCTTGCATAGACAAATCATGGAGGTATAAAAATGGTTAAATGAACTGGCAGGATCATTCATTCTTATGGTGCAGTTGTCAGTCAGAATGTAAAACTACAAGACAAACACAAAATCATTTTTACAATGATGCAAAGATTAATGTGTAACATTTTTTGTTTTTTCTTGACATCCCTGACTGTGGAATTTAAATATTATTTTAAATGTTTGCTGGATTAATAAATGTAAAAGTAGTTATAATCATGACCTTTAAAGATGTAAATAAAAGGGTTTTTATTTGTTTCTTTCTGTAGGTGATCATGTTATTTAGTCACAATGAGACATACTCAGTGAACACTCAGTCACTGATACTGCAGCTTACAAACAAGACGCTCTCCCTCTTTCAGACAGGTATAGAACCAATATTTTAAGTATATTGTTATTGTTTAATAGTATTTTTGATTTATTCACTGCTGTGAGGCATAAAGGATAAACCACAAATGTCCAAAGGTGACTTAATATTTTCAGTGGTGGTGGTAGTTGGACAGTATCCTAGAAGGCAACCCCCTACTCTTTTCTGAAGTATGCACTGTGTTCATCATTTTGTACACTGGATCAACTGCTTAATATTTCATTTGAAAGACAGTGCTCTATTAACTTGTATGTTGACCCTCCATCCGAAACACAAGGAGAGTGGCAATGTATTGACCCAGGGACCAGCAAGCCTCTACAGTTTAGCACACAACATAGTGACTTCCACAAATGTAGCCAACTTTTCTAAGAGCCACTGTTTAATAAATCAATTAAACATTAGGAAAACTTTCCTAAGTGCATAGAATGACATCTTCCAGACAGCTACAGGATACAAATACATTTTTATAGTTTAAACAATTCAGCTTCTATAAATTTTAGGAATACTTAGGGTCACATGACCAGACCAGGGACAGATCCAGACATGTAATGTGACTATAGCATGATCCATGTCAAGAGGCTGGGGCCTGGGGGCCACTTAGGGCCCCTATGGTGGAATCCATGGGCTAAGGCCCCGTGGGGGTCAAGGGGTAAAGACACATTGTGCTAAGATGATTTGAGGATTTTTAAACAAATATCACTACCGATGTTAGGTTGTGAATATCAGTTCATTATCGTAAAATTTTCCTTTTGTTTTGTTTTTTTTTTAAGTTGTTTATCTGACTGAACAGTGCGAATATGGATCCGTGCCTGCCAGACACAAAAATGAAATAATTGTGAATTATTGAAATAATTGTTATCGAATAATACTTTTGTGTACATAGGTAACATCAGAGAACATACAGAAGTGATAGAAGGCTATATGAACCTATGTACAAAGATCCTTAAGACCCAGCCTAACATGTTAGTATCAGATGAATTGAACCCATCGGCTATATTCCAGTGTGCTCTTGTATCAATTACATTACCAGAACAACCAACGGTCAAGGCAACTAGCAACTTTTTTGTAAGTTTTATTTGAAGCCAAATAAATACTGAATGCATATTTAAACACCAGTATACCGGGGTAACCGCCTACTTGTCCTGAAACTGGGTTCTTTATAGTGTACCTGAGCCATTTGTGTACACTAGGCCTACGGTGTATAGTCCTTATCCACTTGTTCTACCACCAGAACCATGGTGAAAGCAGGCCTCGCCCTGCTGTTGTTTATGCATGGTTCACGGTTCCCCAGCCTTAACCACTCAGCCATACAATTCGCATGTGTATTTGTGTGTTGTACCTTTTATTTTCAAGAACCATTAATTTTCATGATAAAATGGTAGTGCTAATATTTTGTATTGTCTCAAATAGACTGCAAAGATGAGTAATAGTGTAAAATTTGATGTTTTTTAAATAAATTCATTTTTCCTGTTTACCATGAATAAAATAGTAATTGGTGATTTTTGTCTCTGTGATTTTACTGGCATAAACCCAATTTTGGTGGGTATATTACTGTCCTGACAGGTGTATAAGCCCACCCCCTTGGACATATAATCCCACCTATGTGGGCTTATACCAAAGAACCCAAAAATGTGCTTGTCAAACCTGGTTGAAAGACGTCATGTCATTGGCCCGTCATAGGCCTGCTAGAAAAGATACTAAAAAAGTTAAAAACGTGTTTGACAAAACCAGGTTGTCATATTATTTGCTTATTCTGGAACTATTGTTGACCTATCAACTTTAAACTCTCTTCCATCATAGAGGAAGAAAAAATAGATGCTCCCATCATTCAATTTATTTATTTATTTATTCAGGTATAAAACATACAAAACAGCAGCCAATGGCTGATAACATTTGTTTACAATTTAAGTAAATATATGATACAGATAGCAAAATATGAAACAAAATATATGAGACAAAATAAAACAGTATAAAAAAATATCTATAAACAATTTTTTTAAATATCCTCATTCATTAAAATATAGGATAGTTTTAAAATTGTATTGTCTTATATATAAATAAAATATTATAATTAATAATCAATCTGATGAACTTCCGGTTTGAATGCTTCACATAAAGCACATGCTCACACAGAATTTCAAAGGAACAAAATAAGAAAAAATAAATTTGGTTTAGAGTGAGTAAAGTTTACCTTTAAAT
>JAOTQE010037384.1:0-10092 GCA_025631205.1 Nesometra sesokonis
GTTGAAGTTGAGATAGGTTCAACTTCAACGATTTTCAACTCAACGCAACTCCAGCAACTTAACGATCGACAGGAAAACAGATTTTAAGACACAATTCTGCACTGAAGAAAACAATGTGAGAATTCTACATTCACTAAGAAATGCACAGTGCCGCCTGGACGAGATGTGGCGGTGCACGATGTACTGTATTAAACTCCGTGGTACATGTCTTACTCAATGAAGCTGAAAAGGATTGTTGAACTAGATGCATTGAGTTAACATGTTTGGACGCGTCTACAGACACGCAAACGTGAACGCGTCTATAAACACCGCAATTATCATGTTTTATAGTATCAGTATTGCAATAGGACGAGGTGTGTGGTATGTTGGTTCAATATCTTAAAAGAAGCTGAAAAGTGGACCACCCATATAAACACAATGGACTACCCGTGATTCCCATGTTTTATAGTATCAACGTCACCAACAGGACGAAATGTGGCGTTGGTTCAATCGGTTTCCCAGTAGGCGAATTCGCACGAACTGCGAACTTTTGCTCACGAGCATGTCAGGCGGGGATCCTAGAGGAAGAGGCACCCGACCCAGCTCTCCCCCTTTTTTAACTTGGGAGAATATTATTTGAACCATAAAAATTCACAATGTCGCAATGAATTGTCTGCCTCAAAGATGTTTAGAAAACGCATCTATAAAAACTGTCCCCAGGAGGACCCCAGAGACAACAAGTATCATGAATTTAGCTTGAAACCTTCCACCGGACCCCTCTATTCGGAACCGGGCCCCTTCTATAATCAGCTCTGCTGAATCCGTCCCTGACAGTAAAGGATTGCAGCGAAAATTCGCGATCGCGTGAATAAATTAATAAATATTAATACATTAATAAAGTAATCGAAAATCTCTCAATGAAACTAGATATTGTTGTTCTATAAGATTAACACAAACATGCCCCTCCCCACCTTGCATAAATAAAGATCCTGTTGGCGTGATTTCTGTGTTTTAATTTTTTATCACCTGATATGCAAATTGCAATGGCCATTTTATAGACAATGAATATATTGATATACTTTCCCGAAAGGGAGCCTCTAAATCCGCCCCTGCTTACGATTCCAGTACAAAATTAGCCTATAATGTCATGCAAGGAGCAGACCAATAAACTTATGTTTGTCAAACATACAGACAAAATTATATAGTACAGTACTAACTATATTGATGTAGACACGCTTTCGCGATTGAAAATTACATGACGTCAAAATTCAACTTGGCATGACGTCATAATTGACTTCACAAGTTGTTTACAAAAAGTGTGACAGATGCGTAAGCTGCGGGTGAAACGCGTACGCGTTTTATCATCTGTTTTTACACCCACCTTTTTGCAGCAGCAGCACAAATCAGCTGGTTGGCTGCTGTCTTCATCATAATTACATTTGTTTCAATTTTAGGTTTCTAACAATAAAAGCATGAATATATGATACAGGCTCTACGTACGTGTGCAGGTATGTTTAAACATTTCTTTAAATAAATAATGCACTGTATCAAATTAAAGTTGCGAATACGGTATACTGTGTTTTTTAATTAATGTCGTGTTGTATTGTATTTGATGAGGGCTTGCTTGATTGATGATTGAGATGACACTGATAACTAGTAACTGGATCATCATGACAGAGAGTCGTCGTCGGTGTGCATGATGATGCAGCAGTATTATTACAGTATATCGACGAGCTAAAACAAAATAAAATTGTATAGGCCTTCTAGGGCCTACGTTCTACAATCTAAATACTGTACTAATATGAATGCCGAGAAATTTTTTTTATCTCTTGTATTTTTCGTGGATACCCTACCCTCTCGAAAATACTTGCTCCGACCACCACCACTTGGTTGGTGGTGAGTCTGTGATGAACAAAAAGTACTCGTCTATCTCGATGAGCCGTGCTCTTTGCTGCCATCCTTCTATACTGTGATAGGCCTAGGATGTAAAACAGACTGAGATGGCGAAAGTGATTAAGCGTCAGTTTATTTTCTTAATCTTAGAAATGTTTTTGAATTCGCATTTTATTTTATTCTTAAACTCAGTTTGTCGTCTACCGGCAGTTAGCCGAGTGAGCAACACGATTGACATGACATACCTATTTTATCTGCAATTAAATTAAATATTTTTGTAACAGTAACAATTATCAAGGGTCCTCTAACTGTTGTGTTCTGACCATTCGTTTACTAACAAAACTCAGTTCTTTTGTCGAGCGGTGGTTGGCCGAGTGCATTGTGTAAAGCGTTTGTCTACTTCAATTATTCATCAACCCTAAATTTGTCTTACTATCACCAAAAAGATCCATCGATTACCCAGACGTGTAGTTCTTTCTAGTGTTCCTAACCGGAGCTAAAAAGTAAGACAATCACAGAATATGTATAGGCATAAGATACCCTCAGTATTTCCATCAAGGCCCTAGGCCTATCTATCTATACTTCGTCACATTTAAAGAAAAAATTCTTCGGCAGCCTATAATCAAAATTTGCCAAAATATTGACGAGTACGCCCTAAATTCTGCCCACGTGGCCTTCTTTTTTTTCAACGAAAAGAGCCTGATCTTAAATTTAAGCACGTGCTAAGCTGTAAAACAAATTCCTCAAAACAGTTATTTCCACTGTGCATCTGCTGTATAACACAATGAATATTGCATGGCAGGGGTTTATACGACGCGATCCTGTAAACAATAATGAATACAGCTATTAGTATTAGGGAAGTGTTGCGTCAGGGCTTGATCTGCGATTCTTGGAAGTATTTGTATCGTATTCCCTTATCCCCATCCCCCAAACCACATCCCCGGTCACAGTACCTGGAAGGCCATGTGTCTTTCTCCCTTTCACAGGCGCGGATCCAAGGGGCGGGGGCAACAGACCCTGCCCCCCCCCCCAGTTTGAAACCAAAAAAAATTCATTTTTGGTAAAATTTAGAAGAAAACGGGCAACCACGCCCATCCGAATCTACGTTGACATGAAAGTGGGCTCCCCTTTCGGTGGATCCTGGATCCGCCCCTGCTTTCACATGGAATTACCTTGGAATCTGATGCTCTGTGTCGTACTCCCATTCGCATGCAATTATTACCTTGGAGTCTGGCAAGCCCTGTCGTATCCATTTACAAGGAGTTATGGGAATCCATGTGTCGTTTTCACACGTCGCGGGTGTTAACTGGGAATAGGAAGTCTGTCACATCACGAATCTCTGCGTCGTATTCTCCTGTCAAAGGATTTATCTGGAATATGTGAAATATTCTCTCGTTATGTCACGAGGAGTTACCAGTTACTAAGATGTACAGGGGCGGAAGCAGAATTTTGGAAAGAGGGCGGAAGGGGGAGCGGCGGTAGAGAGTCAGAGTTTTAGGGGGTCCGAGGCATGCTTACCCGGTAAATTGTGGTCTTTATATATCCGGAAATGGCCTCAGAGGCGTGTTAAGGGCAGGTTCACCCAAAAAATTAACTTCCTTATAAGATTTAATTTATCATAAAAAAAAGTATATTCAGTCCTGTTTCTGAATTTTTACGATTCATTTTACCTATCATAATTAATTGTGAAATAGACGAAAATTGCTAAGTGAGGGGATAGTTCAAATTACAAGGTAGAATCCCTATTCTTTTACATACAAATTGTCTGAAAGAGGGGTGTTTTAAATAAATTTTGAATTGTGTATTTTTATTATATTTTTTAATACATCAAACTTGAGGAAAACAAAATCGTAAAAATTTCCAAATAAGGCTGAATATACTTTTTTATGATTAACTAAAACATAATGATTAGTAATTTTTTGGGTGAGCCTGCCCTTTAAGAGTTGTCTTGTGATTTCTGCATATTTTAGTTTTATAGACAATGTTGTTGTTATGTTGTTATCCCTTAAATCCCCTGATGTCGTGTGTCGTATTCTCCGTTAACAAGAGGTTGGGCCCTTTTCCTGGGAATTTGGAAGTCATTATGTGCTATTATTATTCCGATAATCTGGAAAGTGTTCTGTGTATCGCATTCTTTTACAATTTAGCGTTTCATTGTCTCAATAAATTGTTTGTTTCCGTTTTAGATGTGATTGGTTGTAGGCCTAATTTGGGAGGGACGACACGGGATGATGGACAATGAGTGTGGACAAATGGACGCCAATCAACCGAATATTCGATTCTGGAACAGGATATCGAGGCATATCACCAAAAGAATCACACGTCTGACTTCGAGAAGACGAAGGAACAACGATAACACAACCCAGGAAGAAAGAGATACAAGCGAAAACACCAATAACTCCAAGACTAGTAACCCACGTGATGAATTATCCAGCATTACCAATAAAGGCACCAAAGAAAATGTCAAGCAAAACCGGAACTCAAGAAAGATCTGTTCTCACAATATGAAGAAAGTCACCATCATCCACGACGGCTACCCACAACAAAACAAGATCTACCATAGACACTCGAAAAAAGAAAGAGATCACATTCCACCGGGAAACGACGTCCCACGTATTTCAGGTTTAACCACTATAAAAGAGAACGATTGGGGAGGCTCCCCGTCAAAGAGTGGATCAGAAAATGAACAGAGAGGACGGAGTATATTTTTGCGTGATACAAGTCGATCGCATGGTGAGGAGATATGGGATGCGCGAGCACATCCTTAAAAAGACGCGCTTTCAGAATTGACGACGTCTCAGGCTGAAAGTCAGAATTGACGTCGTCTCAGGCTGAAGGTCAGAATTGACGACGTCTCAGCTGAAGGTCACAATTGACGACGTCTCAGGCTGAAGGTTGAAGTGATCCCGCCTGAGGCCAAATATCACATAGTTTCTCTATTCCCCATGTAGTGTAATCTAAATTATTATAATACAGTATTTGTTATAAGTTTACTATTTAATATACATTTTAATTTATAAGTTTTTATGATAGTTTAAAGACAAACATTGAACAAAGAAGATTTTGTGCAATGAAAGCAGGTTTAATATAGCTATCGGATCAAAAATATTTCAAATATTTATTATTATATTTAAACCAAACTTATTAGTAAATGATATCTAATATACTATTTATAATTAACGGAACTGTTGGAGTGAATACTAGTTTAACGAAAATTTACATTAATTAATGATCTCGGTAATTGTTCTTTTATATAAATGTATTTAACATTTAAATTCCCAATGAGTCAGTCTTATTTCGCCTGTTGGTACATGAGGTTTGTGACAGCTGATGTACTTTGACAGAATTTCGGAAAGTTAAGAAGACCAGTTGGTAGACCAAAGAACTACCTGGATGAAACAATGAACACCTCTATTTACAGAAGAGAGTTATGGAAACAATTAGCGTATGTCTACACTGCTCCTCCTAGAGGTTGTTTTAAGTACGCACACTCGGTTGCCGACTTTAATGAACCCGAACAGTATTTGGTCAATGTCCGATGTATCGGATTGGTGTCGAAAGAGTGTTGGAAGTGTCTGGTTACTATTAGGTCACCATCGGATTACAATCCGACCGCAATCGGATCAACTCGACGACGCCAATGAAAATGGCGAACAGACACTGGTCCGCTATCAGTCTTTCATTTGATTGCACCGACCAATGTTGGATCTCTATTGGATTTTCGGAAAATGGGCACCAAAAAAGTGGATGTCGGGTGATTTTTCATCGGAACGCTCTAAATTTTGCAAAATTCGGGTCAGATTGGCGTTCCGATTGCCAATGGAATGGGGTATATGCCAGCCTGTTAAATGTGGTTTATTAGTAGCACAAATCACGGTCTGTCTGGCAAATACAGACGATGTAGACAGATGTGTAGTATTGACATCTTAAGCCGGGCACTTACTGCGTCGTGCGTGGTTTCCAGACGTGACGGCGGCTTTCTACTCGTCGGCCGAGTGTTTTTAGTGATTTGCCTGTTGAAAAAACCTTCAACCGACGAGTACAAGACCGTCATCGCGTCTGCCAACACACAGGGAGCGACGGTAGTCGTGCGAACGTCGTACGACCTTCGCACGACGCCGTGAATTCCCGGCTTTAGGGGTGGTGTCTCTGTGACATCTCTTCTAAATATGCTAGACATTGGCCAGACAATGCAGTCTATAGAAATTATTGAAAAACGTTCAGTAAAATTTGTAGCATCTCTTGTGGCTGTCAGTTGAAATTTGTGTCCGTAAGTTACAGTATTTGAAACCTTCAGTTAACATGTCAGATTTGATATTCTCTGTCAAGAAGTACTGTCATTACAGCATTATCTAATCATTATAATCGTCGTCATGATCATCATGATTGTGATCATCGTAGTCGTCATCATCCTATCAACATCACATCACCATCAGCACATTGTGTTGAAGTCTCAAAATTATACTGTATTTCACTGTCGTCTTTTTATATTTAATACCTATTAAATACAGTAAAATTGTTTAAATAAATTCTGTCATACGCAAACTTCAGTCACCATCAATAGGCCTAAAAAAATATTTGTATTGCCCAAGGTTGACTGACCGAAAAACTTTTTTTTTCATTTTTAAAAGTTTATAATTCCTAATTTTTTTGGCTAAAAAAATACAATTACAGTTGAACCTCTTGTAAGCGACTACACTTGGGTCAAGGAAGTGTCCGCTTATAGGAGGTACCAACGGCTTAACGTCTCATCGAAATGACTATGTGCTATTAACTTGTATTTCGACCCTCCAGTTGAAACACAAGGGGAGTGGCGTGATGTTCAATCGAACCACCAGGGATCAATGTCCACGGTTCAGCTACAGCAGTGATTACCACCAGATAACCAATTGAGCTAAATGACACTCACTACAATATAAATGCAGGCGCGGATCCAAGGGGGGGCGCGTCCCCCCCCCTATTATCGTCAAAACGTAGTTGCGCCCCCCCTTATTTTAGGTGCACCGGGTCCAAAATTCACAAGAAAAACCAAAATACGGTCACAATAGTGTACCGGGGCACCAAAATGGGGAATACCTTTTTTTGCTCGTTCGAAAAAAGTGGCACGCCACGCCCACCTGGACTGGGAAAGTGCGCCCCCCCCCCCCTTTTCGGCGGATCCTGGATCCGCGCCTGTAAATGATACATACTACACCTTACTAGCCCAGCATACAATGGCTAGTGAAAACTGCACCAGGCTATTGAATTTTTATTTTTACTAGCCCAGGTGGCTAGTGAAAGTGTCAAGTAGTCACTTTTACACATTATAGATTAAGTTGCCACAGACATGGGATATCAGGGGCAGATTTACCATTATCTTCAAAACGTAGTTGCGCCCCCTTATATTAGGTGTGCCGGGTCCAAAATTTACCAGAAAAAACCATAATACGGTAAAAATACAGAATACGGTAACAGAGCACCAAAATGGGGAGATGACCTTTTTTGCTCGTCAGTCGTCAGGAAAAAGTTGGCAACCATGTCCACCAAGACTGGAAGTGTGCCCCCGCCCTTTTTGGTGGATCATGGATCCGCCCCTGGCTATTTGAATTGCTTGTGTGCTAGTGAAATGTAAAGTCAACTTGCCCAGTGGACTAGTCAAAACTAAAACAAAAATAGAGGCTTAAACACTAAATATTAGCAATGAAGTTACATCCCATATTTCATACAAAACAAGTTACTATCCAAAGACGCATGGCCTGTATCCTATGCGAGATAGCTTTTGTTGGTTTTTCAATACTGCCCGCATTTACTATGAACTTAAAATTTTTGTGACATATCTATATAAAGGTAAACATTTCAATATACAACCTAACATTTTCCCTGGATGGTGCTGCAGTCTTAGTTGAAGCAGGTAAATATTGCTCAGTAATCTATTTGCTGCCACATAAACTTGAAAGTACTGTTCCTATTCTGGTGTTGGTAGACATTTTGGAAAAACTTCACCAGGACTTCTTTCAACCTAGATTTCTATGATCCAGTAGTAGGGTCATTTACGTGTGATCTGTGACCATTTTAATCAAACCCTTTTTTCTCAATGGATTTGGCAGGATGGGTCAATTTAGACAAAATATAGCTCCTATGTACCTCCCAGATATGATGGGAAAGTCTTGTTTGAGAGCGTTTTTCAAAATGGTCGCATATGGCTTTGATCATTTTGTATCTCGGCAACCACTAACTGTAGAGACTTGATTTTGGTCTCAAATTGTACACAATATACATGTTCCTATTAACTGTAATGAAAAAGTTTTTCAACCTTAAAATATGGTACAATAGAACCTTGATTTTACATGCTGTAAAAGACCAGGAGTATGTAAATCCAGGGGTTTGTAAAATTGAGTTATGGTATTTTTATAAGTTTGCGCATTACTTATTTCCTCATTTATTTACTATTACCTATTGTTTAGGCCTACAGGATTTTAAGGAGACAAAAATCTAGAGATATTGGTAATTTTGAAATCATTTTAATGTTTAAAGCTTAATATTTTACCGTATTTAGCTAAATTTAGGTGTATGTAAAATGAAGGTTTATAAAATTGAGGTTCCACTGTACAATTTAAAGTAGTACTATTTTAAATTGCCAACTTTACGTCAATGGCTACCAGATATCTCCACGAAGATGTATCATTACCAGTAATCCTGGGAAGATCACGCAAAATTCAAAGTGTTTTAAAGTTTTAATTTCTTGGCAGACACTGCGGACATGTCTCGCTTTGTTACTCGTTTCTTTTTTCCATGAATCTCAGTTTGTACTTCTTCTTGAAGTCGGGTGAAGAAGTTCTTGGATGAGGTCAATGAACTTTTGTTGCCTGATTTCTCCTAAAAAATAAAGAAGTATTATATTAACAATCTCTAAAAAAAACCCTTAAATTCAATTTTACATGTAAAAAACTATTGCGATAATACAAACAATTCTGCCCCAAACTGGAGAAAATTGGTAAAATTGGCAAAAGACAAAGATAAATTTTGTGATAACTTTATGTATTTCTTACAAATTTCTTAAATGTTTGTTTCATGCAAAATTTGGGACAAAGTTATGTATTTAGCCAAAACTCTGAAGACAGCAAAATTAAAAATAAATAGCTGACCCAGATTTTTGGTCTGTTGGGATTGGGCAACAAAGTTTTTTTTTTAGGCTCATGATAATATTTATACAAGATTCACCCAATGTAACAACATCTAACAGGGATATCTCCCAGGAAAATCTTACAGAGACTTAATGAATGAATTCACACAGAAAAAAATCCATTAGAACAATTGTTAAAGGCCAGACAAGTGACCTTGAGAGCTCTAGGTAAATGTATTAGTAAATTCTATTGTAGCATCCATGAAATCTTCACAGGTTTCACTGAGGTCTGTCAAAATTAGTGAGCTACTCCACGATTTTACAAGGATGTAGGAGACTAAGGATTTTCTATTGGCAATCATTGACCATGTGGATAAAAAATATAAACAAGTTTGTTTTTTTTAATTTTAAATCACATATATTTCTTTATTATATCCATAATTATTTACAACATTTGATAATAATAAGAGGAGCACATATGGAAACATTTTCACCAGTTTTTATCATTTGCTATCCAAAGTCGGCGAACAACGGTCACATAAATCTGCTGCGTATAGTTCATTTCTATAGCCGATAACAGCAATTTTTTGAATGGACATGTTTTATATTTTCTATTTTTCCGATAAAACTACCCAACTAATCATACCAACTTTTCAGATTCAAGCTCATCAAATACCCTCCAAGAATCCGTTTGGGCCAGCACGAACAAAGAAATAGTTTACGAGTGAGGGAGTATTAACCAAGCTTGAAACAGCCGAAAACCTAAGATTTCAATAAATTCCTTATGAAAATTGGCCTGAGGAGCTGTTACAAATCAAACTTTTCTGATGAAACTGTAGGAGATTTTTCAAATTATACTTCACAGATAGGTAAAATAATAAATTTTACAATACAATACGTTTGGGCCATTAAATGAAAATCATAAATATAATACTTAAAATGTAATTTTGAGTTTTTCTTCCAATGGTTAAGGCGACCTTGGAGAGCAAAAGATACTAAGTTTCCATATTATAAATCATTATACAGTAATACTATCAGTCAATGTGGAAGCAGTTGGCGCAGCGGTGGCGTTTCGGGCTTCCAATCACGAGGTCGGTGGTTCGAGACTCACTCTGGTC
>JAOTQE010037395.1:0-10092 GCA_025631205.1 Nesometra sesokonis
ACCTCTAGATGGCCGGAAATGGTACTCTCAGTTTGAAAAATGCCTTTAAAACCAAGATATCAAAATGAAAAAATTGGGGTAGTCTCCCCCATCATGCTTGATCACAATCCTGGGGAGAACACTGCTATCCCTGAAGTACTAAAGCTTTACCACTCGGCTATCGAATTAATTACAGACGAGTTACAAATTTAGTAATGTTAACCTAAAAAATACAGATATTGCATTATAATAAATTAATACATTATGTTTGATGGAATTTAGTATTTAAAAGGTTACCGATGTTACTTTTTCGGAATTTTAGCGAGCATTCGCCATGGCTCGCATCATGCCTCGCATGGTTCCCAGCGTGACTCATATGGCTCGCACCATTACGTCTGTGCCTCGCTGGCTCGCACTTTGGCTGCACTCAAAAATTTGACTTTGAGATTGTTAATGGAAAACTAATCAAACTAGTATGAGAATCCGACTTTGGCAAATTTGACTTCCGAAAGCTTAACCGTAAAAACATTCTGTTTTTTTATTGTATGGTGTATTTAAAATAAACTTATTATGTAAATGAATAAGCTCTTGATGAAATATGCATTTTTACATTAGATTTGTCGTTTTGCATCGCTAATAACTTCCTGGAAAAAAGAATGGAGCAACTGTTCTTTGAAATAAAGGTTGTCTTGAAACTTGTCAGAAGGGTTGCGAGATCCGCTAGAAAAATCGGTAAATCATTCACAGGTGGGTGGATGGGGCAGGTTAGATGTCATCATGGGCAATTTTCAAACTAACATCATTGATTTCAACCTAAAAATTAGTTTATAAACAAAATAACAGTCATTGTGTGGAACATTATAAAGGTACGTACTATCGCGGAAATAAAAGGTCGCAAAAAGTTTCAAATCGTGAAATCATGAAAATTAAGGGCCGCGAAAATAAAGGGTTTTACAGTATATACGAAACACAACTGAAAAGTTTTGATAATAGCAAATAGGTAAAATTTATAGAAACATTTGGAAGTTAGATACTAGGTTTATATACAATACAAAAGATGTAGTCACAATCCAGGGCAAATAATAAATATAGCACTTACAGAGTTCAGTCTCTGTGTAACATCAGCACCTTTTTAAAACATAAGCTCAACACAGATTCAGGGTGAAAACTCATTAATTTCTATTGTTTAATATACTTTTAAGATTAGATAGAGTGTAATTTAACTCACATTTTGCCACTTTCCTTCCATGACATGAGTACGAAATTGAGCTGCTGCTGGGTGTTCCAATGTACAACCTGACTCCTTCATTAATTGCTCTACAGATAACCTACATAAATTATACAAACTTATATTATGAGTTGTTAAATCAAAAAAAAATATTATGCGTTTGATGTTCACACGTATCCAATGTGATTATGTACTGTCAACTACAAAACAAAAAATAATAGGAACAAGCAATCCAACATTCATGTAGGTTTTTCAACAAGTTTTCAGAGAATTTAAGCTTTGAAATATATTAGGGTCATTCCATGCAAACTCAACAAATGGGATGCGTCGCCACCTCTCAGCTTTCTTGAAACTCGTACAACGAACATATCCAAAATTTTAGTTGATAATTCCAAGTCGTCTAGAAGTTATGACCATCTGAATTTGTGTGGTCATATATTTTTGGCCTTTATAAATCATGTCATATAAAGTTTAATTTTTAATTATGATACATTGAGAATTAATAGCAATAATCAGCTGAAAATTGGTATCGGATACTGGTCCAAGATAGAGATGTTAAGTTATTTTGTCATTTAATTTCTCTACCGTTTCAGACCACATTGAAATATCTAAATCAGTTGTTAAAATGTTTTATGGCAACATTTTATTGAAGTATAGTTGGAAATGCTTCATTATTAGCAAATACTGTAAATATATTTCATAACCTATAGCAGTGATACACCATAGGTCACACGGTCACCAAACACTCAAAAGTGCAAAAAGCAGTATTTTAAATTTGACCTTTCATCTTGTGGGCAATTACCCATGGGATTAAGCAACATGGATTGTGAATGTACAACAGCATTTGACAGAGAGAAAAATACCATTATTATTAAAAAATTAATTAAGCTCGGAGTTGGAGGCTATCCATCATTCCCATCGTCTGCAGCTTTCTGTGTAAAAGAACACACAATACGAAACTTGGCACACATTAGTCTTCTACTGTATCAAATCCATCACGTGTGGAGTACCCAAGGTACTAAACTGGGACCTATTTTATTGTTAGTCCTAGTAAATGATGCTGCCATTGAAAGCTGTAGATGGTGGAAATTTGTGGATGACCTGGGGAAGGTAACCAAATGTGGAACTTCCTCGAATCTTCAAAATGTTCTTGACAATATGAACGAATGGTGTGCCTTAAATGATGTTCAACCTAAGCCATCTAAATGGCAAGTAATTAAGTTTTGTTTTTTAAAACGACCTCAGCTTATGTACAGTTCAACATAATTTTATTCCACCCATTTTTAGAGAATTAAAATTGCTATGTTATAATCCATAATGACCTTAATGGGAGCTCAAATGTCAATGATATATTAACAAGGGTTTCATGTAGGCGTAACAAAATTTGGTGCTCCAGTTACTGACTTTTAGTTACTGTTTTTACCTCCTATGTCAGGCCTATACTTGAGTATGCCTGTCAGGTTTGGCATTCCTCACTAACCACAGCAACCTAATCAAATTGAGAGAATCTAGAAATGGGCATGTGAGAATAATATTGGCCCTTTACTATTATTGGTTAGTGTTAGAACAAGTTGGTCTTCCTTCATTGATGACCCAAAGGGAAAATGTTCTTTTCAAATTTAGTAGGGGCCTTCTGGATTCTAACAAAATTTGAAATTTGGCACCAGCGTAATTGTGATAGGCATACTGTATCCAATTTTTAAGAAGCAGCAATAGCAAGAAATGGGAACCCTAGATGCCGTACTGAAAGGTTCCACGATTTCATTCCACGTAAAAATTTTATGATGATTGTATTTGGTGAAATTTGATTAGGTTTTTTATATTCCTATGTAGCCCTCGAAATTAGGACGAAATGTCTCCAGCAAAGCAATGTCCTCGGCATATGCCGACGATGTCACTAATTTTCTAGTGTCCAAAAGTGTTAGCCTAAAATCGGCCAAGTTTTAAAAAGGGATACTTCAACAAATAGCTGGGCCTAGCTAGCGGTAGTAATATTAATTTTCTTCAGTTGTAACTAAAAAAAAAGTAGGCCTAGGCCTAGTCAGATTACAGATTAAATACGTCTACATTATTAGGCCTACCCTGGCCTGCCGACAATGTTTTCTCATTTTTGCAATCTTTTCCGTCCGCGAACGTAGCTCAACACAGGGATTTTCCATGATCTAATGATTAGGTTTACTGATTGGCCAGATCGCACTGAATAACTTGCCCTCCCTCTATAATTATGCCAATGCCGAAGTACGACCACATGGCACCCACCAAATTGCATGTCAACATTTTCTGTAAAATTATACCTTTATTGATTGTAATATAAACATATTTTCAATACAGAAATTGTTAAATAATATTTTATTACAAATAATAATATATATGAACATTTTTTAATGTCTGGAATTGTAATAATTATCAGTTTAAATTATTGAAAAATGGACTAACTTCATTAATAAAACTTTTCCGAGGGCGCTAATTAAATCCAATTAAATTAGTTTACTTCGTATTTTTCGTGCGATCACAACTACTGTATATCGGCCCAAATCAAAATACATTATCCCTAGGCTACAGGTCCCAAACTTTGTTATATGCATCGTATAATCACAGTTGTTTCGCAAATGTAATTCCAACAGTAACTTTTTTTTTTATTGTGTAAACACATTTTGACGATCCTTGGTTATTGGTAGGCCTCACTGTGGCAATGAGCCTCCTCCTAGCCTGGGTGATTCTGGATTAGCTAGCCTAGGCCTAGCCTACCCAAACTATCGGCGGCAAATGAGGGCCGTGATAGGATCGCAAATCGTCGACAAAAACGTCGGCATTGCTGTTTGCCAACGTTAATTTCAAGGGCTGCCTATGCATTTTGAATATTGATGTACCTGTACTGTATGTATTAAAGCTATTTATATTTTTGTTGTAATCCAACCATTTCAGTTTATGCTGCTGGCTTGGAATTTGATATTTTTATACTTGAATAATTAAATAAAAGTAAATAAATGCATGTTCATATGTTTCAAATACAAGCTTGGTATCTCAACTCCTCCATGTTAAAAGTTCATTATAAATTTAGGCCATTTTGTAACATTTGCAACAATTTCAAGGCGAAATGTAACATCCTTCATTATTTGGAGGATCATAAGGAAAAAACATTGGGAAGAATTATATGTAAAATTTAGGTAAAATTTCAGTTTCAGTGCTCATTTACATATTTAAATTATGTTTTAACTATGTAAATAGGAACCAAAACTGAAATTTTGGTTAAATTTCAAATTTAAATACTTCTCAAAAACTACTACCCAACCCATCTTTTAAATTTTCAGAATATCTTAAATTCTTATATCCCACAATTTTTTTAAGGAAAAGAGTGATATTTTTATTTTATTCAACCTTGAAATTTATAGTGTCACTATTAAAATTTATGTTATGTTATAGAGCTATTTTTAGCTTTAAAATGAGAACAAAATCATCTTCGTGGGTGTTATACAGTACTTACTGAGATACGGTCAATTCAATATGCGAGGTAATTGCTAATTAGCAAAAAGTTTAATTACCACTACCTTACTTAAGTAGTGGGTAGAAGTTTTTTCAGTTCTGAGCGTTTTATATAGTTGAACCAAGTTGTAAAACTTGAACAAAATCCAAAAGATTCAGTGAAATTCTTGGTTGATTTGACATGGAATTACCTATATTAATTTATATTCATTTACCCTTGATTGACACTCATAAAATAATGTATAAAATAACTAATAAATAAAACAGGGGACACACCCACTCTATTCGGGGCAAATAGGCCTGATATAGGAAAAATAACCTTGTTTTTACTTATCAAATTTAAAACTGCAGACACACCCACTTCGTGTCGGGGGTGACATTTCCAGACCTTCAAAAATTTCTGGATCAGCCACTGATGCCCCTATACCAAATATCTACGTAGGCATCTATGAGCATTCCTGTATTCTTTACTAAACAGTAACGGAGGGCAAAAAATATGGGACTGGCTATACGTACCACAGCTGTGTATACAGCAAAAGTTATCACCATATGCAACAACTAGCTAGCTTTCAATTATTACCTCATCATAAACTGGCTTTTGTTTTTACAAAGGTCCTTACTTTCGTTATATTACAGTATGTGTAATTATAGTTTGGTGTGGCGGCTATGATAGTGGGTTTTTAAAATTTCGGATTCGATTCTCACTTTACTGTAGTAGGTTTTTTTAAAATTTTAATAATGTCATTGCCGCTTCTTCATTGAAAATTTACTATATAATCTATTAGTTTATTACATTATTTTATTCATGTATTTTTCAAATCAAATGGGCTTAGGCAAGATTTTTTAAGACGGGTCGAATTTCATGATTGGACCTGGAGAATAAGCTTGGGGCTAGGGCCGCTAAAGGCCTTGGTGGAAAGGCCTTGCTTTTATAGCCGAAACGCGTGTACTGTGATATTTTTGCAGATTATAATCAGGGGTTAGAAAGTGGGTTGAGCCGGATATGATCAAAATTACAAGTCACCACTCATCATACTAATTCCCCTCTAAATTAACCTCAATGGAAATGACCCAAATGAAAAAAATAATGTTGTGTCATATTATAAATGTAGTAAACTGTGACCCTTTATTAATGTAGACATCAAGGCTAATTTTCTACATGGGCTATATTTTGAGATACTGTATGGATAAACAAAGGTTTCTATGGTGGCCATTTGTAATTTCTAAATGGTGGCTGAAAACGTGGTCAGAAAAATACTCCTAACATAGTACCCAAAAATTAGTAAAGCCAATAAACTCCATTTTGACGGGAAAATTCATCTGGAATTCATATCCAAAGTTACATGTATGTTTAAATTTAAGTAATACAATAATTTTAAGTATTACAATAAGTAGTTAATAATATTTAAAAGCTAAAATTATTATCATACATCTACTTATTAATTTAACTTTGGAATGTTAAATACAATAAAATATTAAGACTTCTCATGGTTTTAATTATAATTAATAGTAATTTTTCCATTAAAAACAGGTAAAGTAGAAAGAATTGCATTTAGGCCAAGTAACAAAAAATCCTTGTTTCACGTCCCCGCCTGCATCAATTTTTGGGTCCACACCATTTTTTTGTTATTTGTTATTTTTAGAAATAACAGGATTTTTTTTGTTTTGAGTTACAAAAGATGTGAAACTACAATATCTGATGCATTTCGTAGACCGACGGAACTACGCAAAAAAACTTCAAAGATGACATCATTGCATGCTAACATTAGGTGGATTTTAACACGTTTCAGAGATTACAAATGCAATTTCCGAATGGAAGAAATCATACAGCGACTATTGACAATCAGGATTGGGGCAAGCATTAATGTTAAAAACACGCCAAAATGTTGACAATCAAAAGCCTAATGGCTTGTCAATGGCTTGTCATTGAAAGAATGGTTTGAAGAACAATTTTACAAAGTCAGCAGAAGAGCCGTCTCAGATGAAATTTTGTACAACACAAATGGCAAATCACGACTACTACTACAGTACTAGGCCCTAGTATGAATACCCGCTTGGTCTAGCCTCTAGTAACTGGCCTTACCATGCCTACAGTAGGCCTATAGGCTTGAGCAGCTACGGCGATTGTTCACATGGACGATCGGGCCCAGATGATCGGGCCCATGATCGTCTCAATGACTGGGCCCACCTTGACGATTATTGAAGCTCATTACATACATGAGTTTTATATTTTACTACAACTAAAACTTTAATCACCTGCTACACAAAGCTAGCTAGGGTACGGCCTGCTAGGGACATGTCTACTGTAGGCCTTGGCCTAGATAGCAAGAATGATGATGTTTAAAATGGTAGTAGGTAGGACTTGGTTAAAAACAGACAAATTATGAACAAAAACACTGATCTTTAAACATCACATAGTATAAATAACAGTGCCGTTACCAGCTTTTTTTAAAGGGGGAGGGGTGCCTTTTGGAAAAAAAAGACCAACTACAATGTCAGTCATTGGTGCCGGTGGAGCAGATATCAGGGCAGATCCAGTGAAACGGGGGTGGGGTTTCCTTTTCAAAACCCGAGTGGCCGTGGTTTACGGTTTTGATTTTGACAAAAAAAGGGGGTTTTTTGGCCATTTTGTGTGTTTTGTACCCCTTTAATATAAAGCCCAGATCATGTGTGTACTATTTTAAGGGTCAACTTTCAGGCCGGTGCACATAATATACGGGGTAGGAGCAACTACATTTTGCCGATAATAGGAGATAGCGCAGCAGATTCCCCCGATAAACCAGCTCCTGGGATATGAGCTGTTCGACACAAAATTGCATGTAGCCAGCCGGCCAGATGGATGTAGACAAATGTACACATCCTCTGTGACGCTCATGAATAGGGATAGAGCTATCAGCAATAAAGATTTTTTTTGGTCAATACAGATTTAATGAGTTGGGCTTAGCTAGCCCACAAAACATAAGCATATCAGATTAACAGAAGAATGGCATAGTGTATCATGTGTTATTTTCTGTCGTCATGTCATTCGAGTGCTTTGCTCTATGAACAGCATACAGTATAAATATACTACAGTAAAGTGAATGCGATATACGTATGTTTCTTGACATGGGTAAAAAAATAAATAACAAGTGCCCCTCTCACCAACTTTTTGAAAAACCCTGGATGGGAAACAAGGATTTTTTGTTAGTTGGCCTTATACAGTGCTCAGGTGCATATAAGACATTTCCCACAGAGCTACAGTACAGAGCATATATTGCACTCCTGTTCCATGTATACAGAGCTGCGCTACGTATAAGGCACTTTCTGTTCCTGCGGTACAAAAGCCACCTTCCGTTCCTTGTATGCAGAGCTGCGGTACGTATACTGTAGCTTCACACAAAAATTATATGAGAATCAAAACCACATCATAATTATTTTTCAATAAACGAAATTTTTACTGGTAAATTGTAATTTTTACTAATAAATTTGATGCCTAAAACCATTCTCGGGAGAACACTGGATGGTAATTGTTCCCACGGACATTCAGGTCCAAAAATCATGATAGGACGATCATTGGATGATTGGGCCCATTTTAATTTTGTCTGGTCAACTTGGGCTACATCATTGCTCGGCACAAAAATCTTTATTTGAATGATGTTTGGGTCAACCTGATCAAGTAAAATTTGCAAATTTATGGCATAATATAAAAACATTTTTTTAAATTCTTTTCTACCTAGGCCTAGGGCCTAATTAAAAGAAAAAAATAAATATATATTTAATACAAAAAGCGACGTTTAGAATGAGATGTTAATATTCGTCGAGTTGGGCACGATCGTGTATTTAATTTTATTTTTGTCTAGGCTTAGGCCTATTTACTATTCTTTCATAAAAATTAAATTACAACAGATAATATTAATAATCAAATCCGGTTCAAGCCCATGATGATCAGTGTCAGATGATTGACAGGTCGATGGGTCAGTTATCCCCCTCCCATACTATTGCCGGTATTCTATTGCATGCCTATGCTAAAAGTCTACCGGCTTTAGGCCTACGGGCCTAGGACTAGGGTAGCCGGTAGGGGGATAATTGTATTTTTAGCATAATCACTCGCGTCCTAAAATAAGCACTTACTGAAGTCCTAGATCTTTCAGATGTTGCCCAATTAAACGAATAATGTCTTTGTCACCCTGACTAAGATTAATCGTTGTTGGATTCCGAGAAACCTCTTCGGGTACGAAGGCTAAAGATCCATTACTGCTAGCCGAACTTGCAGCTCCATTTAGGTTAACCAACAATGGAGGAGTAGCAGTGTCTCCATTTTCGAAGCTCGGGGCCGAACCATTGGTTTGCATGACTGCAGCAGTCGCAGACAGGCGTTGTTTTTTCGGCGGTGGCGGAGACAAACCACCGTTCTCTGAATCGGATGAAGAGGCCAGACTTGCTTTAAATAAAGTACTTATCTGACTACTTCAACTTGAAGGCCCAGTTGACAATTTTTAAACAAATTTATCATTGTATTTTGTCAAAATCGTTCTAAAAGAAACAATACACTGCAATAATAATAACAATAATAGTAGTACACCCTCACCGACCGAGTCGATCAGCTGCTGCTTTATTTCCAATGACGTCATGAGTGACACTTGGCCTAAACGCAAGAAGATTGGAAAAGCATATTTAAGGGGAAGGGGAGGGGAGGTGCAACTGTCCAGCGTTTAAAAGTATCCGGGTGGACAGTTTTCAATATTGAAACGTGTCCGGGTAGCGAGTTTTTTATCTACAGGATAGTTTTACAATTTACTTTTTTTACATTTTCAACAACAAATCAGGGAGGTGTAAAAAATATAAATCGCGCGAATTAACTCTCTCTCGGTTTCGAATCAATTGGCGAACTTAAAGATGCTCGAAATGGTACTCTTAGCCTTACACATTCAAATGAATGTTCAAATTTAGTTTGTGTAAGTTATCATTCATCCAGGTACGGTAGTTGATAATTAAATATATAATAGAGAAAATAAAAACTTTTCATCTGGACCTCTGGACAGTCCAGATGAAAAGTTTTTATTATATATTTAATGTTCAAATTTAGTGCAAGGTACAATTAACGCCCATTTCAGCACCATTGTCATTGGGCCAAAATGTGAACATTTTAGAATGATCGAAAATTATTTCTTTGACGTTATAAATAGTGTCTCAATTTAACGCAATTAGCCATTATGACCGCGTTACCATCTGAATGTTAAGATAAAATATTCCCACCTCAGTATGGTTCTACCGTTGATTTTGTATTTAGATGGGAAACATTTAGAATAATGACACTTATACATCGTGTTGGGGGGAGTGCTATTTGAGCCCGGTTATTGGGCACCTATCTGTTCCCAACATGACTGTTTTTGCGACTGCGACCAGGATATTGGAGGTGGTGT
>JAOTQE010037406.1:0-10092 GCA_025631205.1 Nesometra sesokonis
CTATTCAAATGTTACAAGAATGTGTGACGTATCCGTTTTCGTATTCGTGTTTCGTAAAGCTGCGAAACCTCACTATTGTAAATATGTATGAAGTTAAACTTCCTTTCATTTCGGTACGTAATTTTTTTAAATGAGTTTTTAAAATTGTTACTGTGGCAAGACGGTACCATACGACCTATGCCCTTTGACCGTTGCCAATTAATTATGTAGAATATTTAATGCCTTTGAGGGGGATATTGCAAAATATTGTTCGAGCTGTGGCAAAATAATGAACGAGTCGAAGACGAGTTCACGTTTGTCACATCAAGTACAATTTGTCGGTATTCCCGAAAACAAGCATTCAATATTTTAATTATTATTTAATATAGCTTACAGTACCAATTTATCAGGGCTTAGCCCAGTCCTAGCCTAGGGCCTAGGCCGACGGCGATCAAGGCCTGGCTACTAGCCAGCCTTCGTATTCAAAATTCATGTCCTTTTCTCGTGAAAAACATTAACAGCACCTCTTGTACGTTTCTTTTTTAATTAGCAATTCTTCATAATCAACAACAATTAGTCAATTGTGCAAAAGAGCCGAGTTTTAACAGGTAATTAAGCCTAGTTATCTCTTGTCGTTCGCCACTTCCAGTGTCTGTCGCTTGGCGAAGTGACGTCATCGGCTAATATCAACTACGCGCGGGTGGATACTACATAGTATTCAACTGGTCAAAACGGCAGAATTGAATAATAATAGACACTAGCCAACTATGTAGTATGTGTGTACATTTATAAGAAGTTAGTATATAGCATATGGGAGTAAGAGAGGTTTAAAATTAGTGACGTTTTTGGGGGGCAACCGATATAAAATTAAGAAAGCCTTGTTAAAGATGTTGGCGTATGGTCACTCGATAATGACCAAAAAGTCATAACCATTAATCTTGAAGTGAAAACTTATATTAAACTAAAATAAAAGTTAAAAACTTGAAAATATAAATTGGTGTATTTAAAAATTCTTTAATAAGATTATACACTGAAAAATACCAAAAATACTAGAGACTACCAATCTTTTAATAGATATTTGCTGATATTTAGCATTATGTTGCAAAAATAGGGGTAAATATATTTTTTTTTAATTTTTAATATTATGATTTTGAGTGGAATGATCACAATATGTGGCAGAGCCAAGCCAAATGAGACATAAGTCGCAAATGCCAGTTTTCTACAAAAATAGGCAGAAATTTAAAAATGGTCAATTTTTTCAAAATTTATTTTATCTCAAAAATATATAGTTTATACATTCACCTTTCATACTATCTTAACATTTTCAGATATATGATCAAAAAATGTTTTAAAAATGCAATTCAAAATGACCTTGCTTAGTCAATGTATACGGATAAACAATTTTCAAATGCAGTTTTCTCAAAACTTACATTTTAAATGTTCGAACTTCAATTGTTCATAACTTCGCAAGGAAACATCGTAAAAAACTGGTTTTTTTTTGCATGTTAAAGATAATAATGTTTAGTTTTATAATCCATAAAAAAAACTCAATTTTCAATTTTCCGACTTATGTCCCATTTGGCTTGGCTCTGCCATATATATATTTCTTCAAAATGAGCAATTTACTTTACAATTTTTCATTTTTTAAGTGACAATGCATATTAAGCACATTTGAACGTGTTCTGCTTTCAGTTTCTGTTGAGGTGGATCTTTACATTATATTTGCTGATTTTTAGCATTATGTTGCAAAAATAGGGGTAAATATTTTTTATTTTTTTTTAATATTATGATTTTGAGTGGAATGATCACAATATATATTTCTTCAAAATGAGCAATTTACTTTACAATTTTTCATTTTTTAAGTGACAATACATATTAAGCACAGTTGGACGTGTTCTGCTTTCAGTTTCTGTTGAGGTGGATCTTTACATCAGACGTTTGTGGCGCTGTTTCAATGTATATTATTAAAAGAACGCTATAAGAACAAGATGTACGATGTGCATTAGCAAGACAGCCGTTAAAATGTCTATACAAATCTCAGGATAATATTACTGTTACAAATTTCTTGATTTAAATGCCACCACTTTCCCAAACTACACAACGATCAATTCAAAATATAATTTTATAGTTCCCTGGTTTTTCGTAGAACTCTTTTCCAAAAAAACGAAGTCAGAACTCTTAAACAACACAAGATTCCATTATGTAAAACGCATAATTCAAAATATTATATTCAGAGATCTCCGGTTTTCAGAAATCTATTTTCTAAAAAAACCGTCAACAATCTAAAAACAACAACACATTATTCCATTATGTAAAACGCGTAAATCAAAACATCTATCTGTTTTTCAGAAAACTATTTTCTGAAAAGAAGTAAACAATCTTAAAACAACACATCATTCTATAATGTAAAACGCGTAAATCAAAACATTATCTCTAGCTTTTAGAAAACTACTATTTTCTTTAAAAAAGTAAACAATCTAAAAACAACAACACATTATTCCATTATGTAAAATGCGTAAATCAAAACATTAGGCCTATCTCTGGTTTTCAGAAAACTTTTTTTCTGAAAAGATGTAAACAATCTTAAAACAACTCAATCCATTATGTAAAACGCATAAATCAAAACATTCTTGTAATAGTTTTTTGGTCTTTCATGAATCTCTTGTTCTAAATATATAAAGTCTTGGACAACAACATAGAAAATATTCCATTTTGTATACCGCGTATTACAACAAAATAGACCGAGTTATTGCTAATTTTCGTGGAACTTTTTTCATAAAAAAGTTGTTCACAATCCTAAACAATTATCATAATTCTTACGTAGGCCTACAGTAATACAAGCAAAATGCAACACATCATTCTATAATGTAAAACGCGTAAATCAAAACATTATTATTATTATATGATGTGTTGTTTTTTATAAAGGACCCCCAAAGCAGTGGTAATTTGGACAAAAAATACCCAAAATTGGTCAAAATGGCGTTTTTAAATTATTTTGATTGTCAAGTCGAAATCGGAGTGAATGTGGTCCAGCACCGGTGGAATCAGGGGCGTATCATGGAATTGGTAAAGGGGGTGCTCGAACCTGGGTTGGATTTTAACAAGCCAAAAAAAAACTATTTTCCCTTATTAGCGAGGTTTTGCAACTTTACGAAATACGAAAACGAAAACGGATACGTCATAAATTATTATAACGTTTGAATAGAACACATTGAATATCTGTCACATTTGGTGAATATTTTAGGACGATCATCAATGGTTTCACAGTTGGAAAAAAATTACATCTTTTTGAAAACATTTAGCCTTTTTCAAAAAATGGAAGTGTGACCTATCCGTTTTCGTGTTCGTATTTCATAAATTTGCGAAACCTCACTATTGTCACCCCATTGGCACCTTATTTATAGTGCTATATATGATTTTGTGTGCTTTTACCTCTCAGTATAGTCAGTCCTTTTCCTCTGATGGGGGTGCTCGAGGACCGAATTTTTACATTTCTAACCTAATTTTAATGTGTTTTTGGTTCCGAAGGGGGGGGGGGGTGTACTCGAGCACCCTGAGCACTCCCCCTGGATACGCCACCGGGAATGTCTCACGCATTGGTGCGCTGTAGGACAGCAGTTTGACAGCATTTTATTTTTGTAATCCTACCAATACAGATATGATAATGTAAAAGGTAGAACATTAAAACAGAAAAAAGTATAATAAAAAAAGAAAATCATTTATGTTTACATTATGGTCACAGTATCCCATCACATTGAAGCATACAATGCCATATTGAGAGTCGTATGCATTTATCATGTTCACTAACTGCATTATTGATGTCAGATTAAATGTTCTAGGGTCTATTCTATAATAAATACGAGCAACTCATTATCGATGTGTTTTTCTATAAATACCCACAAATCCGCTTAAACATTCTTTAAAAATGTCCCTAAGGGATTTGTCAATAACATGTTGTTATTTTTAAACTTACAATTAGAGCTGTTTAGTAGAGAATGTTGTACGAAGTAAAAACAAAAATATGCCTCTTTTAATATTTTGCACCTTCGGCGATCAGAATGCCCTACATAATGTGAAACAAAGGTGATAATTAACAATTCGAACTCTTGATGACGCTATAGTGACGATGTAATGTTAGAACATTAGACGCATTGACATAGTGTAAGAGATTTCCCGAACGATAAACGAATGGTACTGGGTCTGGACAATAGCGTTCCGGTTCCACATCAAGACATTCCATTCGTAGAGGTACTGATGAAGAAAGTCTAAGTCCCCGAAAATACATTAATTGGATGGGATAGGCTATCTGTAAGTAACCAGGGCGGACATAAGGGGAAGGGGTAACCGAATCCCCCCACATCTCCACTTGTCCTCTAAAATTTGCTTTAGTTGGTTTGAAAGTAACATTGACTGCTAAAAACAGCAGTAATTGATAGGGACCGGGACGCAATTACAGCAGACAGCATTTCTTCTTTTTCATTTTTCCTTGTTAATACCTGTAAGTACAATTAACCTGGTTGGTCGACACAGAAGTCCATATCCCTCTCCCACCCAACTCACAATCCTGAGTCTGCCCCCTGGTAACCTCAACACCACAAGTTTAGTGGGATCCTACAAGGTTTGATTTTAGTGAACAGGAGAAAACACCCTAGGCCTACTTAGTGCCAGATGTAGGATAAGATGACAAAGGTTCAGACCCAACAATTTCAACATTGAAAAAAAAAACAATTTTAATGACATAATTGTACATGCACGAGTCCGAGAAAACAGCTCTAGGGAGAAAATATAGGTAAATAAATAAGGGAGGTGACCTTTTGTGCTTGTCAGATTCAAAACCCGGAAGACACCCACCCTCGTCCGTGGTGTCATGCTCCTTACCTTCTCTTAAAAAATGCCTGGATCTGTCATTATACTCTCTTAATGTAAAAGAGTGAAAGTTCACTCTTTTGAAGTAATTTTAAAAGAGTGAGGGTGACCTGAGGGACCACACTATAAAGAGTGAATCATCACCACTCAAAATCCACTCTTGTGGAGTGAATTTAAAAAGAGAGAGTAATCTGATGGAATTATCTGCACTCTCAAATCTATTCTTGTGGAGTGAATTTTCTGTAAAAAGATTGAGTGATTTCACTCTCATAGATTGAATTTTTAATCGATTGGAGTGTATTTCATTCAATTTGGAACGGTCCCTCAAGTCACTCAATAGTGGATTTTCACTCCCTTATGTTAAGAGAGATTCTTATATCATCATACGTGCGATGTTGTACATGGAACCACGGCTTATAGTCTAAAAGTCTTTGCTTTAAGTCGAGCACTCACTGCGTCGTCCGACGGTCGTACGACGGTCGCACGACTAAACCGTCGCTCCGTGTGTGTATGGTTTCCAGACGCGATGGCAGTCTTCTACGTCGGCCGACGAGTCATCGCGTCTGGAAACCATATACACAGAGAGAGTGAGGATTAGTAGTGCGACGGTCGTACGACGGTCGCACTACTAAACAAAACTCTACTAAACCGCCGCGGCCTTATTGCTTGTTGTGTTTTTGTTAAAGAGTGGATAGGTTTGAACCAGATGCTAGGAGTATCCACGGGGTTTAAACAGCAACTACCAACATGATTTACTCGAAGGAGATAAATCCCGCTCGAAAATATTTTCGTATACGCATATATTTTTAATTATTGGTTTTAAATTGATAAACCGTTAATCCAGTGAAAGTAGATCAACAATTAATAAGAATTGTTATTATCATTTTGAATTAGCATTCGGAAAACATGTTTTTTCCGATTCTTGGGATTCTTTTCCGACAGTTCCAGGTACATTTCCGTGATTAAAATTACGGTTACCCACTAATAAGCTCCAAAATGTGAAAACCAATGTCGAATCAACAATCTGACGCGCCAAACGGCGAACGGTGCTCCAGCACAGAAAAAAAGATGACGTTATTTACCGTCTTTATTTTTAAAAATAGTCTAATGTTTTCAAATTTCGTCGACACACAGGCCTACTATGCTGGTAATAATTAGAAACGTTTTATTTAAAGAGTAACAGAGACCAAAAAAATGGCGATGTTTTTTAATCATGCGTGGCAGACATAAAATGGAAAGCTATATAGAGGCGTCTAACTCGACAGGTCCACTGGTCAACTTCTAGTAAAAATTATAATACATACTATAGGCCTACCTCACGCATGTTTGAAGTATGTGTTATACTTTCTAACATGTTTTGTGAGTATGCCTAGGCGTAATTGCCAGCATTTTGAATTGGACATAGAACATAAAATAAGTAATAAGACTCACCATTTTGAATTCCAAAAGCAAGCTAGGAAAGTAGTAGTTTCTACCAGCATCAGATTACATAACAAAGCATAATTCTAATTAATTCCACGTATTAATGAATTACCAACGGTTATAATTATTTCATATTCATTATTAGAGCACAGCTTGAGAAAACAATAAACTGTTATGGAAATGTGCCACAACACGTTTAATTAACGGGGATGTGATGTACAAGTGTTAATTATTATGACAAAAGGTTTGTATTTCTGCCCACCCTCTTATACTCAAGCGTTTGGATAATGTCCTTATTGCAATCACATTACATAAATTCTTGCTTATCTTGTTCAGCACGTGGATGTACAAAATAGATAATATAAACATAGACGGGATGACACTGTATTCAAAACTTAGATTTGTTTTTATTAAATAGATCGAAATTATAACAAGATATCATTTACCAAACTATGCCTCTTTACAATCAACATTAAATGGATAAAAATCAAGCAATTCTTATATTCCACGAAATCAGTCGAAACACAAATCAAAAAAATATACAATGAAATTTTAAGTACAATTAAGAGTAGGAGACACCTAAGAAATAATTACTTTAAATAATAAACATTTTAATAAATGCTGATAAATAGAAGTTTTTTTATAAAGAAATCGTAAGAAAGTGGAGATTTTTTTTATAAGATTTAATCATGGTATAACTTGTATATTTTGACGATATGATTTGATCGTTTTATTTATTTATCAATATATATATCAATTTATCAATATATTTATTTTGCAAAAACCATACACAAATTACACTTGGAATTGCAAAGAGGTACAAATAAGAAAAATAATTTCTGTTGTTATGTACCCCTCAAAAAAAAAAAAGAAACGGGATACATATTTTAGAAAAAGAAAAACAAACAAACAAACATACAAAAACAACACATCAATGGGTTAAACCAAGAATCGATCATAATAGAATACATGAAATTATACTTTAGGCCTATACATTGAAAGTAAATGTTTCTTAACGTTTCTTTTGAGTGTTAGACTATTTTTATGTAAAAGCTGTGAGTTTCATTGGAAAACTCATTCCACAATTTTGGCCCATATATATGTAGAAATTGCTGACTACAAGTTAGTCTAGAGTATGGTTTGGTCTCAAGCTTTAAGTAAACGACTAAATACAACAGGTCTGATATAGAGGACACGGACAAATGTAGATTACTAAACAATTTCTCTGTGTATTGTCAAATTATCTCAAAGGTAACCATAAAAGTCCATAGTGGACTTAATTGCAGTGGAGTCATTCTCATGGTGACTAAGCAGTACACAGGGAGACAATTCTCACCCCACCCCCTCCCCCTTGGTCAGTCTGTCTGTCTGTTGTCGATTTTGTTGATTTCCATTAGGTTTAATATGGTTGTGGATGCTTTATGAAATTTAAAAGGCTTATTGAAATAAGCTTTGGGCAGTGGTTGATTGATTGAAGGCAACAAATTATTTGCTTAATAATACTGCATTTAAATCCATGATTCTTACAATACTTGAAATGATATTTAACAAAGATACATTATTCTGATTTATGTTATTTTTGATCTTTTGACCTTTCTGATAAAGATAAATGTCATCGCAACATATGTGATTGTAGTAAGTATGTGTCATAGTAAGAAATGATCAGTGAAATATTATCTTTAAATTAATTTAGTATAGTTATATAGTGATGTTCCTATTTTTATTCCATACAGAAGGCAGAGATTATAGAGGGCGGTATCTTTTATCCGATGAATTGTGAATTGTTCAATCGTAATGACTTGTTGCAAAGGTAGGACACATTATTATCAAAACTTCGATACTATACTCTCTTAATGTAAAAGAGGGAAACTTCATTCGTTTTGAGTGAATTTTAAAGAGTGAGGGTGACCCGAAGGACCACTCTTAAAAGAGTGAATTATCTGCAAATCCACTCTTATGCTTAGTTCAGACTATCAAATTTAAACTTTAATCAAATCCATATATGGTAATGATATTTCTATGTATGGTCATGGTGTGACATCATCATGACCATATATAGGCATGCCAAAGTTTTTTGTCAGAGAAATTTGATAGTCTAGACTGAGCTTTACGAAGTGAATTCTCTGCAAAAGAGTTCGTGATTTCATTGTTTTGGAGTGAATTTTCAATCGATTGGAGTGAATATCATTCCTTTTAGAGTGGTCCCTCAGTCACTCGCGACAGAGAGTGGATTTTCAATCTCTTACGTTAAGGGAGTACATATTTATTTATAAATGAGTGTTTAATATATTATATGCTGTGAAATTAAATGTATTTTGTGAATCTCCACAGGTTCTGAAAAAAAATGGTGAGCTTCTGGACGTTCGATAAATCACTCCCAAGGATGAACAGACGTCGACAAGCTCGACAGTTGTTTTCAAAACTACAGTACACACGTAGTGTACCGAAATGTGAGTATTGATATTTCGCCATGTAAACCTTCAAACAGTGTTAGGTCTATATATTTCCCTCCTCTCTATTGAAGTCACTTAGGCAAGCATGCATTAATTTACCTACTTACTGTATTTAAAAATAATACAATACCACACATTAAACTCCCAATTTACATTAATAGAGCGACATAAAATAAGAGCTAAGAACAACTTATCTTATAGTGAATTATAAGTTCCATTCAAATAATTATATTATTATTACAATACAATAATCGATAATTTACTAAGGTTCACAAGCATAAGAATGACTTCCAAGGTAATTAAGCTCCCAGAAAATTAGATAACTTTTCAGTTTCTCCGAAGTGGTGCTACAATATAAGAAGTACAGAAGGACCACAAATTAGCGTAAATTTACGCTTTTAGTGTTAATATAACCAGTGGCCCATTAGCACACATAATATACATTGGACAAAATAAATTATAAAATAGTATGTGGAGTTCTAAAGTGAACTGATTTAGCTCGTTTAGAAATTAACGTTGCAATTCCCTTAACTCTCGTTACATTCTGTTAATGTCAGTGACAGCTCGTAACGAAAGTGAATCGATAGTTTTATATATTTACTGCAGAACTTTATTTTTATTCCGAACACTATGGGTTGTGTTTTATCCGAATACAGTAGTTCATTACGTAAAAGCACAGATAGCAGTCTTGATGACGTCATTACTCAGTTATATTTTACTATTTACTTACACGGTTGTAAATATAAACCTGATTCTATCGCACTTTTAATGGTTACGATCAGGCGCGCACACTACAACGCACGCCTTGTGGATTTTGTACGAGTTTGGCATTGGTAAAGCGCGAAATCTACAACGTGCGCTTTGCTCATTAATGTGTAGGCGTACCGCATTTTATTGAATGTGATTACCCACGTAAAACACAAGCCCGTACATGTTTGATTGACTGTGATCAAGTGCACACATCGCAACGCATGCCTAATGTAGGCCTACACACATTTAATTTACAGTGTTCAAATGTAAAAGTACTAACGCATCTGTCGCGCTGCCGAGTGTAAACGCGTTTGGATGGTTGTGGTTAAATCATAGATTTATTATTACGGCTAGATGGTGAACTTCCACAAAATACATAGCCCAAAGTTCAATTCCGTGTAGACGCCTACTATTCCGGAATCCGGCCAATCAAATCGTGTTACGTTCTAAGGTTGTTGCTACGTCGGAATTGCGCACGAGCAATCTTTTATAGAAGTTCCAAATTTATCAATAAATGCAAGTAAATTTAATCCAAATCTATAGAAATTGACAACATAAAATATGTGTGACAGATGTAAATAATTTTTGTAACAACAAAATGTTAAAAATACAATAATTGTAA
>JAOTQE010037417.1:0-10092 GCA_025631205.1 Nesometra sesokonis
GGTGGGGGTCTGTTCCCCTGAAATTACAAAATTCTCAATTCACAATTCAAAAACATGTAATTATGTTAAATACGAATAGTGTGGCCTGGAAAACCACCTTCAGAGACCAGAAAAACACAAATTTAGAGGCAATAATGTTTTTTGCTCATCAAAATCTAGCCAGGCCGGGGTGCCTGAGCAAAATTTAACCTCATCTCCCCCCCATTCAAAAACGTTCTACCAACCCTGACGATAGACATTTTGCTCACTGCCTCAAGTGGCTTGCTTACTCAAAATTTGACGCACCAAAGCAAACTGCCTCATTAGGCATTCTGCTGAATTTCATGGAATGGACTTCATGGAATGTTTTACATCCCCAATAAAAATAATTAAGATTTATTCTAAGTTAAAGAGCAAACCTGGTGAGGGGGGTCACTCTTGTTTCTTAATTTTTAATTAGATACAATGTAATAAAATTCACTCTTAAAAAGTTCTGCATTAATCGAGAGCACAGACTTGCCCCAAATTACTTGTATCTGGTCAATTTCGTAACTTATGCAGCGCCACCAACGATCACAATCAGTCAATCTGTAAAAGCGATTTTTAATTTGAAAACACTTGTCCAAATTCCAGAATGACGTAATCGTGCCCCTCCGTATTTGCCATGTGGGCGAATCGAAATAAATGTTTACTCGTAGAATCGACCAATCAAAATGTTTTCACTTTGAACAAGCTAAGCCTACCACCAGTTGAAAGCCCTACCAAAAACTACAAATTATACCTAATATGATTGTAAATTTGTTCCATTAATTAAAAAATCAGTTCTTGGTTATCGTGCAGTTGCAATCCTGCATCATGTTTCCTAGGCCTAGGTTAGTCCCAAGACTAGGCTTTTGGTAGACAAATTCGGAATGCCAAAGTTTGATTAACATGTGTGAGGTAATGGTATCACTTGATTTTCAAATTAAATCAAGCATATGAGGTGTCGTGACAAAACTGAGTCGTGCTGTATGCCAGGTCATTTTGAGATATTCACAAAAGTAGACAGAAAGTTGTAATTTCACAAAAAATGAGATTTCTGTTGTTTTGTTATGTTTAGTAATTAAATTTTATGATTACAAACTTTAAACATGTTTTTGAGATACATTTTGTAAAGGCTGTTTTCCCAAAATCAAATACAGGAAGTCAACAGTTGTTTATCTTTAAAATTTGATTTTCTCCTAAGTGTGTTTTCATACACCAGTGTTTCAAAATGATTTTTCTCTGGTTATACTGAAGCTATGAACCTCATCTAAAGATTATGTCTTCTATCCAAATATGACAATAACTCAATTTTGGTCTTCTGTACAACACAACTAATTTTTTGGTGATACCTCACATAAGTTTGGCACCGTGTATTCACGGTGGCAATGGTCATGCATGAAGTATGAGTATGGAACATCAATAGTGCCTAAAAAGCAACAATAGTTATTGACCCAACAAAATAGAGCAGATACCAAGCAATACCCAATCATCCTGTGAGACAGGCTATCGAGAGCAGGGCTTAGCAAAAACATGTTTGGTGAAGCCTTACTGTAGTACACATACAACGTGGTATCAGAAAAAAACTAATAATTATTAACCTAATCTTAATGTATAAAATGTACATTTACAAATAATTGCCTTGAAATATATACAGTGATCAACCTGTATTTTTTAATATTTAATAAAATATAAATGAACTTAAAATTAAATATAAAATTATTATTTTAGTAGGCTGATTCTATTCATAAGTGTTCAAATATTTATATAAAATTCAAATTCATCTCCATCTTATAATATAGTACTTAAAATTTATAGTACCTAAAACTTAAAATGAACAAGTATGCCAGATATTTTTAATTATATTAATTATGTCCTTATAATTTTAATTTACATGTCACATCCAACTGACCGGATGAAACTACATTATGTCTCATTATGAGGCATAGGGAGTGGCGTTGTTAAGGCTAAGGACCAGTAACAGTTTTCATGCAGGGCATCAATGGGAATGACAGGAGGGTTAACTAAAGGAGTTTTCTCAGCCACAGAGGATGAGAACTACATAACATTTCCTCAATCTCATTATGAACCCTCCGCTCAATCCAGAATACCAATTTAAAAAAAAAAAAACAAAAAATCCTTTGATATACCTATATATGACAATGGTATATCCATGTCTGGTATTGATGTATTTTTCAAAGAAAATTTGATAGTCTGCATTGAGCCTTATTAGGATTCGGAAGTTGTTTTCTCATGACAAAGAAAACAACTGTTGAAGCCAGAACAAGCTTAAAAATGCCAAATATGTTAACCAGAGAGGAGTTTTTCAACACTTACAACAAGAGAACTACATCATGCTTTCTAAACCAAGCCTCATTATGAGGCTTGGGAGTTGGCACTGTTAGGTCATAAGAAAGAATGGTGAGTGGGCAGGTTGAACCCAGGACCTCGGGATTAGACGGCAAGCAGGTAATCCACCAAACTACAGCACCACTTCAAAGCTATCAAATAGTGTACAAACATCACATATTAATATCTACTTATATACACACAGACATACCAAAACATTTAGTTATCAACATGAAAATTACCACCACTGTTTCAAACATTCACTGAATTTGTTGCCAAAGCTTTGAGGAATCGTATCAGAAATAAAATTATCTACTTTTCATAAGCACACTATTTTTTTTTCTTTTTGCGCACCGACTACAATCAGTTTAACGAACTAAGCTAAACACCATCCTCTTGAATTTGTAAAGTTACCAAGCAAAACGCAATAAAATGAAAAGGTCAAAACTTTACTCTCCCCCATGTGAAATTGTAGGGTGTGGTTGATGGAATATTTGATGAAGCTAAAATTACCATCAGTGAGATACTCTATCAGGCTGAGGTTGGATATCAACCTTAGCTTGCTAGGGTATTTTTAAATTACATTAAAATACTGCATAAAAGTTATACAAGAAAATGTTCCAGTAACATTATTAAAAAAAAAAAGGAATTTGGAAAGCATGGAAAGTTCCACTTCAAACCTACGGTTGCAAGATTCCATGCAATGTTAGTTTTCAACCATGGACTGTAGTATATTTGTATCCAAGGCTGAAACATGATGTGATTGAATTTATTTACAAAAACTTTGTGATACAAGCTGGTGTATGTGCAGAGCGGGTTTCAACCTCATAACCTCAACTCACTTTTGAGTTGGGACGCAATTTTGAAAGTGGTTTCTTTCATTATTGCAGTGTCCAAATGATGTGAAATTTTGTCAGCTTGGTCACCACTAATTATAGTATAAATTTATCCATAGAAATTTTAATCCCACACTTACCCTTTAAACCTACAAAGTGCTTACAATAATAACAAAAAGTCACTAAATATAAACATTTCTTGTAATAGACTGTCGTGAAACTTCCAAGCAAAAAGCCAATGAATGAGAAGACCTTAACTATAAAACTTTGCCCTTGATTGTAGGGTGGTTGAATTTTAAAAAAAAATGTTTTTAGGGTATATATGAATAGAATCTGCAGGATGGATGTCTATGAACTACTATATGGAAGCAAACGGGATCTGTGAACTATAGCAAAAACAACAGCACATTTTCGAGGTCCGTTCACACCTGGTTTTGCTGAAACAAGTCTTATGGTAAGCACTATGAACAATAGGCTAGTGTACACAAACATATCCATACCTGCCAACCCTACCGATTTTGGCGGTAGGCTTTCGCTTTTTCGACCTTCCTACCGCCTACCGATTTTGCATGGAAATCCTACTGCTTTTTGAAATTTAAGACCAAAATAAAATAATGGACAATGAAAAGTGTCGAAGACACCAAAAAAAACAAGAAAATACGGAGTGAATCGGCACTAAATTGAGCATTTTCAGCGTAGATACACCCATAAACGGAAATCGGGGCGAAATGTCCCTTTTTTTTTTGGCTCATCAAACCAAAATCGGGTAAAGCGAGGGCGCTGGTGCACTTGCTTCGCGACGACGAAACAGCCTACCGCTTTCGAGAGTACAAATGTTGGCAGGTATGCATATCATATGCACTATACAGAGAACCCAGTATATCTTTTGAGAGGTGTAGGGGGTTACACCAGTGTAATGGTCCACACAAGACCCCTTCCGTGGACAGACAAACAAGAAAGAGTAAACTTGGGTGAGGAAAATCACTGTGTATGTAGTCTTTGTATAAGGTACTACATAAATCAATCTAGACTAATTTAAATTACATATGTGCAAAATATAGTGAGCAACCTTCATTTAAAACATGGAGATAGTATAATTCCTGTGCGAAATGATCAACACCAGAAAATATGTTTTCATCTTCTATTAAATTCATTGTTGATGATACACACAAGTTACAGCATTGAAAACATAATAATTAAATGGATGAGAAAGATCTTTCTTGTTCAATTACAGAAAGTGTACAATGTATTAAATGCAACTACTTACCATAGTGGTATGGAATTGTTACTGATGCAACACGCATTACGATGCAGTGTTGAACCAAGGATATCAGTAATAACTAGAAGTAGTCTAACCAATAAAATATATAATGTATTGTTAATTACAAATCAATAGAACTGTTGGAAATATATTAAAGAATTGATAGTGTTGTTAAAATCCAATTTATCATGAAGTATGGCATACAATGAGAAACCATGAGTAATTTATTGAGGCCCAATCTTAATAGTTTTTCATAATTCTTCATTGCTAAAACTACACTATCACTTTTATATATAAATTATAGTTGTTTCGCATGTATACATTTCAACTCTTACTCGATTCACTCAACAATAAATAATAATAAAAAATAATAAATGCATTTTCACAATTACTATTTAGCATTATACAAAAAAAATCCAGTTCAAATATTTTTTTAACATTTTGTTGAAAAATAATGGAATGTAATAAAAGTGTCATGAGCGTTAAATTTATAAAATATAACCATGTAGAATGTTTGATTTTTAATGGAATTTTAGGAAACATGGGTGTTAGTTATAATACATCTTACACTCCCAAAACTGACAACCTTTGGTGCCATCCATTTTGTTGTGTTTTCCAAACAGTTTGGCTTACAAAAAGTTAAGTTTACTGTTACTGTACCTATAAATAATATGTGACTTTTTATATAACGCCATAAGTATCATTGTACTCATAATTGAAAAAACCCACCAAGTTGTCGCACTGGAAGTTATTGAGAAATTAGCGAATAAACAACAAGAAATATAAACAAATAGGAAAGGATATATTTGTCTATTTTGTTTCATAACTTTGGTTATAGATGACCGATTTTGATCACTGACCCCTCATTGTAAAGCTTACAAAATTTGTAATATGTTTTCAATATTACCTCAATTTTGCGACAAATTGGTGGTTTTGCCAGGACATGCCTCATTTTGGCAATTATCTGAATTTGATGTTACGTACGATGCAACTCGAATTGTGGCGACACCTCACATTTATGATATGAAATCATGTAAAATATTTTTCATCATCTTAAAAAGAAAAATGTACTGTTCATGCAAACATTTCTTGACAATTTGAGTATGCTCAAATTTAAAACAAATATTTAGACCCTTTTCTGCATTTTTTACTGCCTAATTTTTAGAAAATTATATGCATCTGTTTTAAAATTTTTCTTTTCATATCTGCCAACAAAAGTGGGCGGAGGTTATTTTTTTCTCGTTTTTTTTTGTCTGTGAACCTGAAACTTGCAGAAATTAACTGCTCTCTTAAGATGTGGATGTGATTAAATTTGAAAGTCCAAGGTCAAACAAAAGGTCCAATTATATAATCAGCCATACATACCTTCTGGCATAGTTTTCACACAAGTCCATGCTGTATGTGACCGAAATAGATACTATATTATATTCTAATAGTGACCCATTTTTTAAAGAGATCCATGGTTGTTTAGGTTTGCACTTTACGGGTGTGGGCATCTAGTTTTACAGCATACATTTAATCCTAATGAAACTTAACCTGGATTTTCAAAATTGTTGTGCCAATCAGGCTTTCAGGGCATTTTAAAACTATGAGGAATGACCAATAAAACTACTGGAATGATGGAGCCTTCTTTTTTTGAGCATTTCTTATTTGGAATGAAATACAATAGCACTAAACTTGTCCGTTTGACACCCTATTCTATAATAATAATAATAATATGTGACATTTATATAGGGCTTATTGTCAAGGCCTCTAAGTGCTTCACAATTATTACCCCCGGTCATTGGAACAAACTCCTATGAAATACAATCCATTACATAATATTGCAGCTGTATTCAGTGCATATGACTTTGTACTCCCAGGTACCCTCTTATACTCCTGGGTGGAGAGACAACGTGGATAAAGTGTCTTGCCTAGGAACAAAACAGCCAAGCAAAGTGAGCATCGAACCACCGACCTTTGATTGGAAGTCTGAATTGCAACCGCTGCGCCAACTGCTTCCACACTCCTATTACACTACTATTACAAGGACAATTCTGGAAACCAATCACTGTCCTAGAGGACACTCTTAGGGAATAATTTTTTTGGTCCAAATGTATCAACTTTAATAATCATGTACTGGATAAGAGCTGAATACCTTGCTTATAATCTTAAGGTCCGAGATTCCAGTAGCGTATCCAGGTTGTGCACCCGCCCCATCCCCCTTCGAAGGCAAAAAACAAATTAAATTAGGATAGAAATGTGAAAATTTGGGCCTCGAGCAGCCCCCTTCAGTGGAAAAGAGCAACCTGCTTCAGAGGAAAAGGACTATACGATGAGGTAAAAGCACCACAAAATCATAAATCGCACTATAAAGAACGTGGGTGGGGTGAAAATAGTTGAAAACTGTTTTTTTGCTTGTTAAAATCCAACTCAGGTTCGAGCACCCCCTTCGCCAATTCCTGGATATGCCCCTGTGTTTAAATCCAGTTTATGTTAAAGCATGTTCTCATTAAAAAAAAACAGCTGAACGCTCACAATAAGCATTCACACATTTATAATTTATCATGAGCAATTTCTGTCCACGTGTAACTGAGAACTGATAATTGTGATGAGTGATTGTCTAAATAAAATTCTGGAGCGGATCCAGGATCCACCAAAAGGAGGGGGGGGGGGCACCCTTTTCCAGGTCCGGGTGGGTGTGGTTGCCAGTTTATTCTGACGAGCTAAATGAAAAAAAAGGTTATATCCCCATTTTAGTGCTCTGGTACCCCTCTTTCAGCCTTTATGTATGTCTATTTTGAGTTTTTATGTGGATTTTGGTCCCAGCATTATAAGGGAAGGGGGTGCAACTACGTTTTGACAATAATAGGAGGGGCGCCCCCCCCTAAATCCGCCCCTAAAATTGATTAATGTGCTGAGGAAGTGATGCACTGTTTCGTAGAATTGTACCTTTGGATCTTGGGGAAAAAAATATTTTTCAACAACTGAGTTGTTTTAAATCTTTAAGATGATTACAAATCATTACTGTCCTAGAGGACACTCTTAGGGAATAATTTTTTTGGTCCAAATGTATCAACTTTAATAATCATGTACTGGATAAGAGCTGAATACCTTGCTTATAATCTTAAGGTCCGAGATTCCAGTAGCGTATCCAGGTTGTGCACCCGCCCCATCCCCCTTCGAAGGCAAAAAACAAATTAAATTAGGATAGAAATGTGAAAATTTGGGCCTCGAGCAGCCCCCTTCAGTGGAAAAGAGCAACCTGCTTCAGAGGAAAAGGACTATACGATGAGGTAAAAGCACCACAAAATCATAAATCGCACTATAAAGAACGTGGGTGGGGTGAAAATAGTTGAAAACTGTTTTTTTGCTTGTTAAAATCCAACTCAGGTTCGAGCACCCCCTTCGCCAATTCCTGGATATGCCCCTGTGTTTAAATCCAGTTTATGTTAAAGCATGTTCTCATTAAAAAAAAACAGCTGAACGCTCACAATAAGCATTCACACATTTATAATTTATCATGAGCAATTTCTGTCCACGTGTAACTGAGAACTGATAATTGTGATGAGTGATTGTCTAAATAAAATTCTGGAGCGGATCCAGGATCCACCAAAAGGAGGGGGGGGGGGCACCCTTTTCCAGGTCCGGGTGGGTGTGGTTGCCAGTTTATTCTGACGAGCTAAATGAAAAAAAAGGTTATATCCCCATTTTAGTGCTCTGGTACCCCTCTTTCAGCCTTTATGTATGTCTATTTTGAGTTTTTATGTGGATTTTGGTCCCAGCATTATAAGGGAAGGGGGTGCAACTACGTTTTGACAATAATAGGAGGGGCGCCCCCCCCTAAATCCGCCCCTAAAATTGATTAATGTGCTGAGGAAGTGATGCACTGTTTCGTAGAATTGTACCTTTGGATCTTGGGGAAAAAAATATTTTTCAACAACTGAGTTGTTTTAAATCTTTAAGATGATTACAAATCATTATTATCCTTGAAATTTCATTGACTCTTTAATTTTCTTATATATGGAAGAGATTCCAATTTGTATTTATACAGATATACATATATAGCACGCATAATACACAAAGTCTCTATAATAACATTTGGGTCTCTTTTTGAGAGTACATATAAATTCAAAAGACTGTTAAAAATATTTTTTTTTAACGACAGAATTTTGTTTAAAATTCATTAGATGACCACTTTACATTATATTGCACTGTTCTGTCAACTTGTAGTGCCTCAGATCATCGATTTTTTACATTATTATTGTATGGAGTACATATATACTCCCTGCCCACTTTTTGTTTTATTTAATTTTGGTCGGCATGACATCAAGATTGTTGGGCAGATAAGTGCGAGAATAAGTGCTACAGAGTGATTCTCATGCTGTAGGGGCCCAAGACTTTGGTAAGTCTGCATGTGGTAGTTGGTCATTAATATAGATAGTACAGTCTATGCTAATATAACTCTGCTTTACACAATTTTCCTCTATCACGATCTACAGAATTACAGTTAAAATTGCCTAAGTCGACTTTACCCAAGTCAAAAAATTTCTAAGTTGAAATTATATTTTAAGTCAAATTTTGTCTAAGTCGATTTTTTTCAATGGCACTTTGTATTTGACTTAGGCAAGTTTAACTGTATATCAAAATTTAACAAAGATATTACATAACATGGTGGCAATTTTACATAGCCACAGCCCTATGCATGAGAGTTGTGCTGCAAAATCATCCTGCAGAACTGATGTTTCTAGAGTGAGACTTCATAATCTAGGCCTACATTGCTTGACTGATGACACAGGTTGCATCTGATTGTCCCCTCACTCAAAGCCCTTCCAGTCACTGCCTTCAGATGATTCTGCACTTGCTGTAGGGTCCAGCAGGCCTAGACAATGCACTCCCTCCTTCAGTAATGGATGACCTTGCTCTTTATCTAGAAATGTAAAAAAATGTTTAAGTCAATTTTATACCTGCAAACTTTTTTTGACTCCAATGCGTGAGACAAACCCCACCACCACTATCTGGGCCACCCTCTCCCATTTCATTCTGACGAGCAAAAAAAACAAAAACAAAAAAAACAAAAAAAACAAAAAAAAAACAATGTGAGACGTCAAAAATAGGCTCCAATGCGTGAGACTCGCGCATAATGCGTGAGAGTTGGCAGGTATACAATTTATATATTTAAGGTCTCGAATTTATAATTATTTATTCACCAAAAATGATCATTATTATTACCTTTGCCAACAAAGTTAGTAGGAAATTATATTTCACTTATTAATTCTGACAAGGTGGTTGTGTTTCGGCCCTGTTTATTTGTGTCTGTTAACAATAGGCTTACAGTGGTAACCAGAAATTTGAGGGTTTTCCAGAATATTTACGAAGTGAACTGTAACACAACAACAAAATTAAGGAACACAAGTTCCTGAAGCTATGCTCACTCTAACCATTCATCCAGTCGCCAATGTCTACTGGAACGTCCACTTGACTAAAATAAAAATGACCTCTTTCATCATATTGGCTATATGAAAATCTCCAAGACTGTCAATTTTACAGATATTTTTATTAGATCAGAGCTCCCAAGTCTCACTATTTTAGCAGAAGTCTCACTATTTTCCAGTCAATCTCACTCTTTCACTATTTTTGACATTTTCTCACTATTTTTGACATTTT
>JAOTQE010037439.1:0-10091 GCA_025631205.1 Nesometra sesokonis
CACCCTTAAAATTTTGCATACTCAGTTTTTCAAATATGCACCACCCTTGAAAAAAATCCTGGTGAGAGGGCTGGGAAATCAGATTTCCAAATACATTTGGAATCAGGTTAACAAGCATACTGTAGTAATAAATGCAGAGCAATAGCCAACATGTAGTGCAATTGACTCACATCGGCTATGGCAAATATTGTAGCTTTTTCACAACACATAATTTTTTAGTTTAAAACAAAAACTCAAGGTCTAGCTTTGCCTTGGCATATTATTTTCTCCGAGTATAGCTCAGAAGGATACAGTTTTAATATTTTTATGATTCATACCTTTTCAATTTGTTTTTGTAAATTCCGCACTCCGCTTTCCCTACAATATTCTTTGATCAAAACATTGAGCGCATCAGTTGCTATGCTCACTTGTTCCTCTTTAATGCCCGTTTGGTCTCGTACTTGTGGAAGCAGGTATTTCTGTAAAACAACATTAACAGTAAAAACATTGGGTGAATAATGATGATGATGATGTTGTGACGATTACGATGATAATAAGTGATACATTTATAATGTATAAATTTGTGAGGTCACACCACAAGAGTTGCATTGTAGATGAGATCAAATTGAGATGATCACAAAAATAGTCAATTTTTTTAAAAGTTTAGTTTTAACTAAGAGTACTAAGGTACTAACATGTTATTATAATGTACATATTGGGGCAGTTGAGAGAAATGTCCCGGTCAAATATCTATGGCCCCTTATACTAGATGCGCCAGGTCTAAAAGCAATAACACTATTCAGGAAAGGCCCCATTTTATTATTATAACACATTATATGACACCTAGATAGATTCCTGTAATCTGATTGGTCAACTGTTATCGGTCATTTGGCCCATTTCATGGTGACGTCATAAATCGTGAAATTTTGAATCCATTTACCGTGCAATTTTGAATCCATACATTTTACTCCACTGCACGCTCGCCGAGATGTGAAAAGGCTCGCATATTGTAACGTGCATTATATGCAACAATGATCATGCCGCGCTCAGCTGCACTGTATGAATTTTGTACTTCACTAGCGCTAGCACTATCACGTCACTTCTCACTTGTTTATAAATTTATAAAATGTCAATTGGCAAGGATCTATTTACATGTAGGAGGTGTCCATTCAACTCGTCTATGCCTCAATGAATGGATCATTTCATCTTTCACCTCATGAAATATTCTGTCCATCACACTCATAAACATTTATTTGTATACTATAGGGTAATTGTCATGGATGGAATTGTCCTTTATGCTTATTTTCTGAGATTGTTAATCTTTTAAATTGTGCATTGTTTTAAATTATTCTATGTGCAGATACCTCAAAAACTTGTTTACTTACATTAAAACATCAAATGTTACGTTAAGTTCAGATCTGATGCCAACTAGAATATACCAATACTTCATAGACACTCATTTTGAGGTGAGATACCAGATTTTGTCTCAGATGGCCCCTGTGCACTTGGTGATGTCACTCATCTTGTCCCTGTGATTGGACGGTTCATGAGAACAGACAAACACTGTGTACCTATCCCAGGGTGCAGCTCATCATTGACAAATTTAACTTTTTAAACTGATGCAGTAAACATTAATAAAGTATTGTCACTTGAAAAATGTAATTGTCACTTGGAAAATTAAATAACTTGATTATTTATATGGCCATGACATTAGACATTGGGATATTTTTAAAAATATTTACACCTAATTTTGCAACATTATATGCTCAAGTGAATTAGTGAGAAAAAAAACATCAAATGGTTGGTAGCTGCTATTAATTTTGATCATTTTTAACTGTAAAAACCTTACTGAACAATTTTTTATATACATTAATTTGTATACTCAAGTTCACTTAACTTTGATGTTACTTTGATATTTTAAGCGTAGATTTAAAATATTGATTTTTTGTTAATTTTCAAGTGACAACACCTCTTTTAAAAAAGCAAACTCAACCTACCTCTGCAATTGATACCTTCTCCTCGGCGACATAGCCGGACACATCTATCATCTCCATTCTGTCCCTCAAGGGGTCTGGAATTGTGTCAACTATATTTGCAGTACAGATAAATAAAACCTAAGTCAACAAAATAATATCCAAATTATTACTCTAGAAAATAAAAGGATGAAACAATTGTTATTTGGAAAACTTATTATGGGACAATTAAACAATTTCACTGCATATTAACCAGACCTGTGGAGAAAAGGTGATATTGGCCAATGATGGAGGTGAAAAATTTGGTTAAATTCCGAAATTATGTGGTGATTATAGGTCAAAAGGTGAAGGTCAACTTTCAAGTTGATAAAACAAACTATATATGGCACCAAGATCAAATAGAGATCAATCAAGATAAGTGTGAACAGACAACAGCTGGAACAAGTGCAAAAATACATGTACCTTGGGCAAGTGAACACAGAGAGGATGATGGATGCGAGGCAGAAATAAAAAACAGAATAGAGATTGCAAGAGGAAGCTTCATAAAGATGAAGTAGCTGCTGACTAGTTCTCAACTAACAACTGAAACTAGGAAAAGACTAGTAAGATGTTACATTCTCTCAACTCTGCTCTATGCATCCGAGACATGGACGATCAATAAAGAGACAGAAGAAAATTGAGGCATTTGAAATGTGGATGTTAAGATGGATGTTGAAAGTATCATACATGGACAGGGTTACAAATGAGGAAGTACTGGAAAGAGAGAATGAGAAGAAAACATTGATGAAAACAATTTAAAAAATGCAAATATTGAGCGCACAGTAAGAGCAAATGGACTAAAAAAATTTTAATGGAAGGAAAAATTGAAGGAAAAAGAAAGAGGGGAAGACCACAAAAAAGACATGGATAAAGAAAATATGTGAATGGATGAACATCAGTTATGGAGATGCAACAAGATCAGCCAAAGACAGAAGGAAATGGAAGAAAATCACGGCATTCGAAATCCTTGATGGAAATGGAACCGGATAGATAGATAGTAAAAGAGTTAAAAGGTATGAGCTCTAAATAGGATGATTCTGTAATAGATATTTCCTTGTTTTTATCAAACACTAGTGTTATGTTCTTTTAAAAGGCCTTCTGAAAGAGTTTTATTTATGCTATTTAGTTATTAATCTAGTTGATTTTTTATAGTGATTGTTTAAGCACATTATCTCAGATGGCCCCTGTGCACTTGGTGATGTCAATCAGGTCGTCCATATGATTGGACGGTTCATGAGAACAGACACACACTGTGTACCTATCCTAGGGTGCAGCTCATCATCGACAAATATAGCCAGGGAAAATAAATTTAGGCTAAATACGGTAATCAGAAGATTACACACTTGCCCTGTGTAATTTATCTCATGGACAGGTTTTTAGGGGGTTTTTTTTGGGGGGGGGGGAGGAGGGGCTTACTTATATAAAAATTGGTCGAGCGCTAATGGAAAATGAAAGAAAAATAATATGTGATATTTATATAGCGTTTATATCCTTGCCTAAGGCTGCAAAGTGCTTCACAATTATTACCTTAGTCATTGGAACAAACACCTATGGAATACAATCCATTCCGTATTTTGCAGCCGTAATCAGCGCATATGGCATTTGTACCTCTCAGGTACACACTTATACTCCTGGATGGAGAGAGGCAACGTGGATAAAGTACCTTGGCTAGGAAGACAAACAACCGAGGAAGTCCAAAATGCAACTGCTGTGCAAACTGCTTCCACAGAAAGAGAAGAGGTACAAATACTGAGAATGACCAGCAATGCTACCTATAAATATCTGCTGAATAACTTTGCATAGGGTATTTATTTTTTATTTAATATATGGTTAGGCAAATAAGGAGGTCCGCTTATTACTACAGGGTGCTTAAATAAAATTTATGTTTGGACGGGTACTTAATCGAGAAGGGAGCATATTCTAGATGGGCACATATTCAAGCAAGTATGTTAAACACATTTATTAAATTATTTTATTCTGAGGATTCTATACAAACCTTTGACAAATCGACAGGAACATCAAGGTAGTGGTCAAGAAAATTAACATTTTGTTCCGGGTCCAACAATTCCAGTAGTGCAGAGGAAGGGTCTCCTTGGTACCCCCTTCCCATCTTGTCAACCTGAAATATAAATGTATAAATATATCATTATTATTACTTAAAAAGCAATGGAATTTTTAAAACTTTAAACAATGAAGCAATCTCAAATCATAATTAACAGTCTTCTTTGAAATCTCCTCACACACCAAACATACTGTAAAACCATTTGTTTTTGCTGCCCTAAATTTTGGCAAATTTCACGATTTGAAACATTTTGCGACCTTTTGTTTTCATGATGGGGCATTTTATTAAATAACATTTATGCGATTCTGAACCATTTATTATGTTGCACACAATGATTGTTATTTGTTCATAAAATTTATTTTTTGGTTGTAAACTATGATGTTAGTTTTGAAAATAATAAAACTTATCCATGGTGACAAACTCTAGTCCTGATCCACCTACCTCTATAAATGATTTACCAATTTATATAGCAGTCTAACGATCATTCCGTGTTACCTACATAAAAACACTAGGTCAAACTAAACTAAGTGTGACAATTTCGCATGACAAATTCTACGATTTTATTGAACAATTTCTGCGTAGAATACCAGCCCTTTATTAAGATATGAATGTTTACTTATGATTTTCGAAAAATTCTGCCTTAAAAAATCGGTTTATTCATCTTATTTTTGTCTTATTTTAGTTTAAAATCATTTATTTCAAAAGGTTCTAATTAACAAATAGAAGTTATAAATTATGGTTTATGGTAATAACTTAAAACTCACCTCATCAATTAATATCAAGGGATTTTCAGTTTTCACTTTTTTTAAACACTGGATAATTTTTCCAGGCATTGCTCCAACATATGTCCGCCTAAAAAAATCGATATTATTAAATTGTTAAATATAATCATTAATCACACTCTACATCATCTCAATACTGATGCAAATGTAATACTTTTACTATTAGGCTTAAAGCCCAATAAACCCAGAAATTTAAAAAAATCAGGGTCAAACTTTTTTTTTAAATTTTTGACTAAAATTATTCCTAAAAATTGTACAAACCCCAGTTATTCAGAAACTAGACTACACGGATTAACAAAAATCAAATTTAATACAGAAAATACAACAAAAAGAGATCTACTAAAGAAAATTTAAAAAACTAAACTGATTTGATTTGAGTTTATTCGGAAAATCACTTAAACTATTGTAAATGAAAAACAATATTTGAAATTAGAAATTAAATTTTTCTGGATAGTCCTAAAGGCTATAACAGCTTATTTCCAATTGGATCCATATGATTAATATACCTACCTATGACCTTTAATTTCAGCAACATCAGTCATGCCACCAACACTAAATCGAAAATACTATGAAAATAATAAATAATACAATTAAAAAACAAAGTACATTTAGGGCAAGGCATGGAAAAACCACCAAGTTGTCGCACAGGGAGTAATTGAGGAATAAGCAAATAAACAACAGGAAATATAAATAAATACCAAGGAAATTCTTTTCTATTTTGATCCATGTCTTTGGTTATAGGTATCTAATTTTGATATGCGACCCCTCATTTTAAAGCTAACAATATAAATTGGTTTCTATATTAACTCCATTTTTAAATTTTGCGATAAGTTAGTGGTTTGCAATGGCATGCCTCATATATGTAATATTGTATGCTTTTAGAGATGGCAAAAAACAAATGTTATGATACTATAAAGACTTCTATGTTCCATTTGTATAATGATAATAATCATAAAAAGATAACTTTATACTGGCATAAATTCCAAAGTGTACAATGTTTCCGTCACCTCTCAAGACTATGATTCACCACCGACGATGACGGTGCCCTCTAGCGGTGAGATTTAAAACGACCAATCTACTCCTTTCACAAGATGCGGAGTGGTTTACGAATACAACTGTGAAAACTGTTCTGACTCTTATATTAGAGAAACTGGACGTTAGCCATTCGGGTTAAAGACCATCGTAACCCAAAGCTCCGTCCGATGACCGCTATCCAGGAACACTCTACGAACACTGGCCACCTTATCCCCGATAAAGGCTTTGAAATCATGAGCCTTCACACGGACAAATGGAAACGTAGGATCAGAGAGGCGATTGAAATTCAACACCTTCATCCCAATCTGAACAACAGACCCTGGACTAGAACTCCCTGCTGTTTATTCCAGCATCATACGCGACCTCCCTTAATAGGGGAGGGGTGCTACAGTTTTCAATCTCACCACTAGAGGGCACCATCATCGTCGGTAGTGAATCATAGTCTTGAGAGGAGACAGAAACATTGTACACTTTGGATTTTATGCCAGTATACAGTTTTGTTCCAAAAGGTATCTTTTTATTATTATTATCAAATGTTATAAAAGTGCATGTACAATAAAACAGTAGATATTTTATGTTCATCAGTACATTGATAAAGGTGCCAAAAGTATATCTGACATAGTCACACAATCCACCTTAAAATTATACACAATGCATTTCTGATTACCTATTTTAAGTTTGTTTTTTAGATGAAATCCTACTTGTGAAAACTGGCATATTTAATAACACCATCTACCATGTTAAATTACTAGGGAGATCTACCTAAAACCACAAAGAACTACCTTGTAAGGTAGTATATAATTACCTGTCTGTTGATGTTATTAATGCCTTAAGGTAAATAAGTAATTGCTTGTTTGTTATGTTGTCAGTTTTAATTAATTATTATGAAGGTTTATTCTAAATAACAGCTATATATTCCTGTGTTTGAAGACTATTGCTGACCATATCCTTGGTAGCATCACTTGATATGGTAGTTTTTATAAGGTTAACCCTATTAACTACCTATATTTACCTTGTCACTACCATTATCTACCATATTAACAGAGTTATTTCTTTCAAAGGGCTAATGAAATTTTCATTTGACTAAATGAAATATGACCTCTTGCCAAATTGGCTAAATGAATATCCCCAAAAAACTATCCATTTTGCAGCCAATTTTTATGGTTTGTATTGTTTTTAAAAACTTTTCTAAAAAAACGATCGACAACCTTTAGCTAAGAAAAAATTGATGCTAGAGCGAGTGTAGGGTTTCACAGAGTTCTTTGGCAAACAGTAAAGGGGCTGCTAAAGGGGAAAATGTACAGTGATAAAGATTAAAAATTTCCACCACCTCTGAATACAATCTTGACATGTTGTATTAAAGAAAACAAAATATTCATACCTCTCTGCTTAAAGCTCTTGCAATGGAACGTGCAATACTTGTTTTACCAACACCAGGTGGGCCATAAAAACACAATATTTTGCCCTGTGTTGTCCCTTTCAATTCACTGACGGCAATAAACTCCTGTAACACAGAATTAGTATTAAACCAATTGAAAGGAAGTAAAATGAACAAATTAAATAAAACTAGCTGTCATGTAACACACCAAATTATTAAACAGACCAAGTCATGTAACACCAAATTCAAACCGTCATATGGATTGAATTATTCTGAAACAACTGTTACCCAAGCCCGACTGACCTAAATCTCGAAAATCTTGCTTTTGGGCAACAGGAGAATTTTTTTTGCCTAATAAAACAACATGTAAATAGTAATATACAGCGTTGCGGACATTCTTCACGGACGGTCACTTCACTTCATACTATTCACAAAATAAAATGGTACTACCTTCCCTTGTCCATGTACACCATACTAGTCTGTACAGGTGTACTGGTTTCTTTATGGTGCACAGGAGCAGTTTCTGTACATTGGGCTCTTTGTTTATAGTCTTCATTGTACAATTCTTATTCTGGTACTAAAATAAATTCAAACATGATCCGATTTCAGGTTAGAATGGCTATAGATATTGGATCATTGGTAAGCAATAAAACTACATACAGAGAGTGCACCAAAATGTTCTTCAAATTGTGTTTCAGATCTAGTTACCAATCAGTCATGAACCAATCTCAAATTTTATGCCAATCATGCACTAATCCTATTACTGTAACCAACCAAGTTCACACGGAAATATTAAAAGAAGCACACACTACCAACAACATACATATTGTTTATTTAATTCAAGGAATTTACCAAAATTCTATTTTTAACATCTTCCATCCCATAATGGTCATCTTCCAGGACTTGGCGAGCCTTCTTTATATCCAAGTTTTCATCGCTGAACACACCCCATGGTAAGCTAGTCAGCCAATCTAAATAGTTTCTGGTAACACTGTTAGAAAAATATAATAAAATATATGCAGGGCGACGAAAACTAACTTACATCAGCTGTGCATACTGGCAAGAAAATAAAAACCAGTGGGCCAGTTGAAAAATGCAGGGGTGACCTCCATAAAATTGGGCATCCAGAATTAGACAAAACACTAATCTTGAAATATATCACTACCAATAAATAAAATACCACTGCATACATTCACATTTGAAAAAGGCTTTATAATTGTATTTATTGACCACTTCAAATTAAACTACAAATTTTCCTTTTATGCTACTCTGTAAAAGCTCAGGTTCCCTAATGTGTAAATTATTATCATGATTCTTATACTATGAGTAATTCCTTATTTAAAATATTTTTACACAATGATCAAAATGTACAAAATTATAAATAAAAAAAGCCCAAAATCAATAGGTTTCATCTGAAGTCTGCAAAGTTTGAAACCAATCAGATCTATAGAATTTAGTTAACATAATATCAATTTATGTCCAACAATTCACTACAACTGTCGTCACTACCAAAAAAACAAAGGGGAAAGCCAATAGCTTCCCAAGAGCTTTGTTCTTGGGGAGGCGAACAAGGCAGGTAAACAAATTGTTTCATTAAAGTGAAGTTCTGTAACATAGAATTATATTTCTAGGATGGATTTGGTGTTTACTGTCCTTTAGTTTAAACTCAATACTTACTGTACAGTTACACAAAATACATTGTATGTCTATATACGACACAGTTACAGGATCAATCTGTAACTGGCATGCGATTGACAATAGGTTAATATAGCATCCTTTAGCATACCATCAGGTCAAAGGTCATGACCTGATGGCTATTAGGTGAGATGCATTTAGAATTTACTAGAACTCTTTTTAATTACTGGTATCTACCTAAATTCTGATGAATGGTTGTCCAAAAATGATAATTTATTCATCTCTTCATCAATGACATCCATAACTGCTTTTGGAACAGTCTTTTCCTAAAAAAAATGTATTTAAAAATTACAATCAAAGGTAAAAATTATTCAATACTTGGCTAAAGAGACCCTGAAAAAGCTTTCAACAAAAAAGATATTTATATTACAATGTTAATGGTCTTGGCAAATACATGGGTGTCATTTTGGAAATTAATAGGTGGTGAAAATTAATTTAGATGGCGGGATTCAGTAAATCTCATTTACGTACCTAAAAAAAAATATACAGTAATAGCTTTATAAGGATTCTGTTGATGACAATGTTAAATTGTATACAGTATCTTTGAATCCACACATAACGGCTGACTGTCAACTACAATGGCCATAAATACAGAGGTCCAAGTTGTAAAAACAAAATTCCTGGAGATTTTCTTGTGGTCGTCCGTCCAACATTTGTAATATGTACACTTCCTAAAATGTATGTACAATACCCTTCTGTAAAGGCTGAACACACTGCATATTATGAAACCGTCACTTCTGACATTATTTTGTCACTGTTAATGTCATTACTCTTCATCAAAAACATTGCAAAACTTTACATTTCCTTATTGTCAACCAATATTTTCAAAAAAATTAGCCAAAAATATAATATAATTGTAAACATTTTCAAAACCTGGAGAATTTTCTAAAGAAAACTAAATTCCGAGAGAAAATTTCATAATTCAGGGAGCCCAGGAGATGATCCAAAATTCCTGGTGACTTGGGAGCTCTGTAAATACCTGTTACAAGTTGAACTTCAATAGGGTCAACAGGGTTCTCACCAGCAAGTCAGGAGTGGTGGTCGGCATGGGGGGGGGGGCAAACCCCCGGGGTCGACCCCGGGGCCGGAGTAGCACAGCATTATAACATATGTACGGACGGTCCCTTCACTTCATACTATTCACAAAA
>JAOTQE010037450.1:0-21536 GCA_025631205.1 Nesometra sesokonis
CATCTTGACGTTTTTATCATGAGTAATAAATGGACATTACACTATAGGAGAGGGTATTTTAATGGGCTACAAGATCACCTGTCTGTTACGGTGCACATCTAACGAACTATATTCGGATTTAGACAGGCGAGACCATCTGTCTCGACCCAAGTTATCACCTGAATATTACGCACAAAACAATACTAGAGCTAGGCCTACTCTCTGAAGGGTTGACAACGCAACAGAAGAAAATATCATTCAGATCTGACAGTTGTTTAATAAGAAAACTTTGATTTGGCTTACGGGATGAAATATTGAGTCTATCCAAACATTGGAAGGTGAAGTGATAGGCCTATTGCTTTTGTAATTAATTGGTTTTCGATATTTTGTAGGTAATGGCAAAATTCGAATATTGCGCTTATATACGTGTTAATTTCATCCAAACTTCAATATCATGACCACTGCTGTAGAAAAATGGTCTGGTTAACTGCTATGATACATGTCTGTGTTAATTTTGCTCATTTTAGTTAAGGGTCTGTCCACAAATTGCGTACACGGAGGGGTGGGTGGATATGTAATTCTATTATCAGTGTTACGGGGAGTGCCTTTTGAGTGTGTTATATCATATTTCACTCAGCATGTTTAAGATATTAATATTATAGATATAGTCATATTTAATGAATTTAAGAATTGAGATTTAATTTTTAGACACTAAGAGGCACAATACTTCAAGTTACAGGGTACCGTTAATTCGGTTGCTTCCTTTAGATTAAATAAATATGTACTCATAGATCCTTAGCTCAATTGGTATGTACAGTATTATTGTTATGTATGTTACAGTGGTGGGCAAAAAGAAATGGGTAAAGTAGCGTTACGTAATTTATGGACCAAATTATATAATTTACGTCATCTGCGGAACAGCTAACTCGTCAAAATGACGAGCTAAAATCTAGTTAAGAATTTGTTTAATCGTGGGTGCCATAAACGAATGTCTTGTTTACTTTTAATATCTCTAGCAATCAGTAGGCGGAAGTTTATTTTTATATTTAATGTTGGTGGCGCTATTTCTCAGATAAAAATCTGTGTTGTTCTTTACTTCCGTATCACTGATATGAGCGAAAACTTAACAATCATGGAATCTTAAGTTTTGCTAGCAAAAAATGTGGGGTAGAACGACTGACAAGAAATATGGAGTTGGTAAGATTATTTAGCATTTATATTTATGCATAATAGAATAAATTAAGATGCAATTTTAAACGCATAATGGGCGTACAATTGCTTGTTTTGTGTCTGTGGATAACACGTCTGACTGACCCTCGCTATCTGGTTTGACTTCTCGAGGGGATGCGCCTACTTCCTCCTGTCGGTCTTCGTGTCTTTCCTCGCAAGCTTATCTCGAAGGAGGCCTAAGAGCGGTTGCCTTCGAAAATTCAATTTTCTTTAAATCTTTTTAAAGAATACAATAAAATATCAGTTTATGTTATAATTGTGATTTAACGGAAAATATAGTAATAAATGTTATAATAAAATTTAAAAAGGTTGCTTGATTTTGCATGCCACTGTTGTACACACATCACAGTGTACAGTACCTGTCTATTAACTCCTTACTACAAGTAACAGCAGACTGTAAAATTACATAATGGTAATTGTATTTTTATTGTATAATAATGTAATGTGGGTGGGTACTGCACTACAGTTAAGCACCGTAAGTACGTCACTGCAGGAATTTAAATAGACTTGGACATTACTTTGTTATCTATAATCTATTAGTATTTTAATCGGTATAAATTTATATACAGTAGAAAACCTCCGCTGTTTGTTTGTATTAAAAAAAATACAAAGCAAAATTAAACATGCTTTTGCATTAAAAATACATAGTGAAAACATAATAAGCTATGATTCGTATACATTTAAAGTATAGGGTACGTTAACTATTTTAAAAATTAAAAGGGGGCACAAAGCTACATCTCATACAGTATTACAGTATTTTATATCCTTTAGAGTTCAACTGTGGTTTGCTTCGGTCACTAATGTACACACCAAGGATTTTAACATTATTAAAGAGATTGCTGGCTTCTTAAAACGAGTGGATTTGCAACAAAATGATCTAATTTCTTAGTAGTAACTGGATCTTAAACATAATTTCACATACTACATGGTCCTTCCTACTAAAAAATGATGACGCCCAGAGAGACCTGGTAGCACCTGGAGAGATCTGGAGCTCCTGGTGAGACCCGGAGTACCTGGTGAAGCCTGAAGAAAATACATGGTAGATATTCTTGCCTAATAGTTTTAAAATACTGAATAAGGACACTTGACGGACTAAACTGCACCCGAAAATACCACTTCCATACCTTTCGTCTGCTGTGCTTTAACAACAAAAATATGACGTGCAATCATAGTCATAACAGCCTATTTGTTCAAACCTGTCTGTGTGTTTGATGGAGAAAATATATTTTCCCAATGTTTTCTATCAGTTTAAAAGTACAGTAAACTGTATTGTGTTATAGGTTCTGGAAAAACAGATCAATTTCCAAAATAAAACAAACTTTTCGACTGTATAGTCCAAGATGCTTTGTATAAGCGTCTAGAGGATTATTTAAAAAGAAATTTTCTTTCCCTCCCAAATCCACCCCCTGGTGCAGTCATTCTTTCTGTGGCCTTCCAACTGTAAAATGAATCTGGTCCGTGTTCCCCATTTAAACATTTCTGGATCCGCCCCCGATAGACCATTTCTAACACACACAATAGTGTTTAAAATTTGTTAACATGAATCAGTTCTTGTCTTTTTACTACAGTTGAACTTCCCTGTGTGGACACCTCTCATAAGTGAACACCTTCTACAGAGGTTCCAACCCTACCGGTTTATCCGCAGTCTCCCGATTTTTTGAAGCAATCTCCCGATTTTCTGTTAAAATTTAAACATGTTCTAAAACCATAATTTTGCTTAGAATGATATTAATTCAATAAATACATTACTTTTAAAGTAATTGCGTACATCGCTCTATATCATAATTTGTGCTAGTTAACCCTTGTTGGCCTTCCATCATAAAACTAAGTAGAAGGCACAGTATTTTAAGATAGAGGGTGCACTTTGAAAAATCTCCTGAATTTTAGACCTCAGAGGTTGGAACGTCTGCTTCCATAGGATACTCATTCAAAAGCCTTCCTATCTAATCAGTGCATTTGTTACCTCCAATAAAGCAAGCAGTCACTTCTAAAATTTTTCAATTCGAATTCCCTTCCTTAAGCAGCCACTCTTGGATTTTTTGAACAATGATACGATTTATCATATGGCTTCATTTTATTCGCTATAGTAGTAGTAAAGCACATTTTTTTTACTGTTTGATACTGTTATTCACTGTGAGCTCATCTAGTGATGGAAGGCAGAAGAGATAAATGCACAAATATTTTAATTTTTGAAAAGTTTGACTCTTTATCGGTTAAACCTCTCATAAGCAGTACCTTTTCTTAGGTGAACATTTTTTCCAGGGTCCAAGGATCACTTATGAGAAGTTCAACTGTATAAAAATAAGTTTAAAAAAGAGTTTATAAGATAGTAAATATTTAAAAACAATAAGCCTTTACTAACAAAACTGACAAATTATTGTATGTACAAGAATTCTTATCTATTGTATTCATTTTAGTTTTCCAATTGTTGTGGTTAAGTAAGGTGAGCTGTGTACTATATTTAGCTACATTGTGCTTTTATTAGTTTGATCTGTAAATAGAATGCTTTAGTTTTTTTCTTCATGACGTTAAAGCTAATGCCAATCTTATTTAAAGAAAAGGAAAAAAACGTGGAACAAGGAAATTATAGTATAGTATAATAAATTGTTCAACTAATTGTTCAACTAAATTTTATAAAACTTACTGTGCTTTTGACAACATGTGGTTATATTAAAAAATAGAATTTGTTTTAAATGAAATAATTTCCATCAAAATCAATACTATACTGTAGATTTAATGGCACTGTTACAATCAATTTTTTGAAGAATTCAGTTGACCTTATTATAAGTTAGTATAGTAAAGCAATGTTAATGAAAAATTTTGTATCAATACAGCCTTATCTTAGAGGCCTGTCAGATTTACTGTACAAATGAATTGATCACCGGTCTATTTATAAGTTGTATCCAGTCAAGTGTCATCTAATCACAATAAATAACCTAGAATAAACATGTACAGTACTGACAGTTCATTAAGATGCATAAAAGTTATCTTTTCATTGTTAATATTATCTGCCAATGATCATGTGAGATATGTTTGTTGTTATGTCTAAGTATTTTATGGGTAATTCCCTTGTACTGTACCAGGGATCTGTATATAGGTTTTGTTATGTTGCCCAAACCCGACCGACCCAAAAATCACAAAAATCCAGGGTCGCCGTTGTTTTTTTTTCCTCCTAAATTTTGTCTAATCAAATATTTCAGCTTTGGTTACCCTTATTCGCCGATCTAGCCGGGGCGAAATGACCATACTCGAAACAAATCTATATAAAAACACTACATTAGGCCTACTGTAGGTTGGTGCCTAGATCTAGCTACAGTACCTCAATTTCACTGTATCTGAATTAAAATTGAATTGAATTGAAAATAGTCAGTACAAGTAATTTTCACAAAGGCTATCTATAGGTAAAAAAAAAAATCCGACCGACCGACCCTGTTTTAAAATTTTTCTGTGTTTGGGCAACATAACATTTTTTTTTTAGGCCTAATCATTTATTTTGGCAGACTTCTCTACACTACTGTACTGTACTGTAGGTTTGATGGTATTGGCATTGCATTCTGCGAAGCAGCCAATTCTGTTTCCGTTTTATTTTATTTTCCACACACATCATAAAACAATTTATACAATTTAAGATCTAAAAAAAAGTATAGCAATAAATGTGTAGAGGGAGACCAATGTAAGTTCATGAGAACTTAAAGTCATGGCCACCGTTTAAAATAAATAAATAAATGAATAAATAAATAAAATAAAATAAATAAATAAAATAAATATTACAGTACATCACGGGCAGTCTTGTTTAACAATGAATGTGTGGCAGATCCAACCCATGGGAGGGATACAGGTTGAAAATCTAATTTCTACAGTAAATACTGTATATATTTTTTTAATAATATGTGATTTTATTCAGATTACATTTATTTAAATTAAACACATAGTTTAAAATATTCAGCTTACAGATTACATTAGACACTTTCAAATACAGTTTTTAGCTTCACAAATTATTTTACTGACAGCACTTTGACCTCTCGAGGCCATTGTTTGTCAGTTTTCAAGAGCTTAAGACATTTTGTTTTTAAGTTTTAGTTTTTAGAAGTCACTGTATTGAATTTTTTTCGCTGTGGGCGATGGATACTAAATCCCTTCAAAACAATGTTATTGAGGCCAATAATTATCTAAATTCTTTTAATGTTTTGTTTTTACGATTTTACCAACAAATGTTAATTGTCCCCACCACGTAAGTGGTGGAGGGACTTGAAAATGTTAGCTGTACTGTATGTCCGTCCGTCAGTCCATCTGTCCGTCCCGATTTCTTGTGAACACGATATATTAAACAATTTTTATCCAATCAGATTAAATTTTGCATGGCTTTAGGTTTTGAGAGAATTATATCCAATCATGTTAATTTTTGCACAGTGTCTTTAGATTATAGAGAGGATGATTGGGATTGATTTTTGGCATTCCATGCAATCTGAAATTTTGAAACTTTTGTGGGAGAAGTTGGCACAGTGGTTGCGGTTCAGAATCCCAATCGAGAGGTCGGTGGTTCGAGATTCACTCACACCAATTGCTTGTGCACCTAAGCAACGAACTTTACTCACATTGCTTCAGTCCACCCGGCTGTACCATGGGTACCAGCAAATTGTTGGGAAGTAACCTGCGATGGACTAGCATCCCATCCAGGGGAGTATACTCCCATCCACTTCATGCTACAGAAACTGGAAATAAGCTCCAGCCCTATGAGCCTTCAAGCTTGGACAATGGATTTATTTTTTTTTTTTCTCAAAACTTTTATTCGTCCTGTGTATCTGTATCATAATTCAGTGTATAAATCGCATCCATTATTCTTGGTAAAAACACTTAGCTATTTCACAGTTTGAAGGAAAATTCAAAATGGCTGTCATGATGTCTTGACTTCGTGATTATGCAAATTAATTACCCATTTATTTTTTCCCTCCCACCATAGGAAAACATCTTGCCCATCCCAGCATAAAAAAACAATTACAAAAATAACCTAAGTATTTTTTGGCATACAATACATTACTTCTACTGTAAATCACATATTTTCCTTATAAACATGGTCCATCACAGCAGTTAAAATACACCCTGCAATAAAAGAATTAATGGAGATTTTACGATTTTTTTATTATAATCATTCCTATTATTGTACTGCAGCCTGAAGGTAATTAAGATCCCTCATGATATTTTCCAGAATCAATATTACTTTTCCTCATGTACAGTACTGTAGTGTCATTCTCTTCCTTGTGATATTTTTTCTTCTATTCTCCCATTTATTTACCGAATCATGTTTTTCATTCCTTGAGTCATATTGTGTTAAAAAGTTACAGTATATCCTAAATGAATTTTTATGATCATTTTGTCTTTAACATTTTATAATATCCAGGGATGTAGCAAAAAATATCCAAAGGTGGGCAGTAAAAATGCAAGAATGGGTGTTAAAGTGATTAAAAAGAGTATTTTTACTTTCTTCGTAGGCTCAGGGTGGGTGGCAAGTTAAAATTAGGCTGGGTGGAAGGCCTTAAAATAAGCTTTAGGGTGGGTAGAAAATTTTTAGGGTGGGCGGCCCCGTCCACCTCCGCCCAGCATAATTACATGCCTGAATATCCAGGGGTACAATGTTTGTTCTGAATGGATACTGGACTACAGTAGGTACATCCCCATTATTCTCCACTTCTAATTTTATTATCATTTTAAACCATTGAGAGATTTAACTGTTACTCAATCATTCTATCTTGTACGCATTTAGAAATGCCCTATTGAACTGTGTGTTCAATAGGGGATTCATCCTTTTCTCCAGTACCTCATAAAGTATGTTGAAACCTGTGCCACGTTTAGGACCTTTGTCCCTACAGTTGGATAATGTAGCTAGAAAAATCCAAGGGTGGGTGCCAAAGATTTAAGTGTGGGTAGGTGAATGGGTTAAATTAGGGTGGGTGGAGGGACATAAATTACGTAAGCTTTAGGGTGGGTGGAAAATGGTGAGGTGGGTGGCCCCACCCACCTCTGTCCTGCATAATTACATCCCTGAATGATGGGCCAATTTTATACCCCCTTTGGTCTAGATAAGTTCCCATTTTTTTCATGACAACATCATACCTGCCAACATTTGTACTCTCAAAAACGGTAGGCCGTCACATCGTCACCAAGTTGGCAATATACAAATGCACCAGCGCCCTCGTCTTACCGCGTTTTACTTTGATGAGCAAAAAAAAGGTCATTTCGCCCCGATTACCATAATTGGAACAAAATTGGATGTCCTGTGTACACTTGCGTGCATGTGACTACAGTACCAAGTATTGTAGTTGAATACTTTGATGTTCATCTATTTCCTCTACTGTAAGCTTCCTGAGGAATATGATGATGTCTCTTTTCTCTTTACACAACTTCACTGGATTAAAAAAACCACCCCATTTTTATAATGGATTAATCCATTTTTGGATGACTTTATACAGGGTTGGCTTTGTACAGCGGTGGCTTTATTCTGATTTCCGGCTTCAAAGTAAAATATATCATCTACTACAACATTTTCAAATTTGTTAGTATCAGTATCAGCTTCCTTTTTACATCCTTCAGTCCTTTCTCACTTGTTGAGATAGTTGACAGTGGCGGCGCTACTCAGGGATGTAATTATGCCGGGCGGAGGTGGGCGGGGCTGCCCACCCTAAAATTGTTCCACCCACCCTAATGCTCACCCTAAAGCTTATTTTAAGGCCTTCCACCCAGCCTAAATTCAATTTTGGCCAGGTCTTATAGAACTGTGTGAGACTTTTGGAGTTTAGAAGTGTGCATTATTATTATTATTATTGTTATTGTTAGTATTATTATTATTATTATTATTAATTATTATTATTATTATTATTATTATTATTATTATTATTATTATTATCATCGTTGTGTTGTTGCCATTGCTGTTGCTTTCTTTTACTGTACTATTAATTTCAGTTCCTGTTGTTGACAGACAGGAGTACGCTGATTGTTTTGCTTTTCAACAAAATGACCATTGATAAATTCTGTATACGTCCATATCCATGTGCAATTCATCCTACTATTTGTTGGCTGCTTAATAAATTTGTTTCCAATGTGATTTACATTTTTTTTATAAAATTTTATCTGTTTTGTAGTTTTCATTAATTTTGCAAAATCTATTCAGTACAAAATACTACTAAAATGCAAAGTTTTTATAATTTTTTACGTAGATAAGGTGGCGCTCTGCCAAACTATGGATGACTCACTCTAGATGTTCTTGAAATAAAAATATAATGTGTCAAACAGATCAAGGGCAAGCTATAATATTTTTATCAATGACTATTGTACATGGTGGTACTACTGTATATTGAAAAAATGTGCCCGTTTCACATCCATCAAATTTTCCTCACAACTTATATATCACCCTAGTACTATAGCGGTCATGCTTCCTATCAGAACTTGTCTCATTTTGAGGCTTTGATTATACTAAGGGCTTGATTTTTTACTAGCCCAGCATACAGTGGCTAGTGAAAACTGCACTGGGCTAGTGATTTTTTTTTACTAGCCCAGTTGGCTAGTGAATACAAGTGTCAAGCAGTCACTTTTACACATTGTAGATTAAGTTGCCACAGACATGGGCTATTTAGATTGCTTGTGGGCTAGTGAAATGTAAAGTCAACTTGTCCAGTGGACTAGTAAAAAAAACCCCAAAAATCGAGGCCTGCTATGCCTGCCAACTCACGCATAATACATGAGTCTCATACAGTACAGTACATTGCCATTTGGATGTCTCGTGCATACATCATTCATACCTGCCAACCCTACCGATTTTGGTGGTAGGCTACCGCTTTTTCGACCTTCCAACCATCTATTGCTTTTGCATGGAAAGCCTACCGATTTTTAAAATTTAATTGCAAAATAAAAATGTACACAAGGGAAACTGTAAAATTCACCAAAAAAAAATATCAAAAATAGGTATGGAAAGGTCACTATAATAAGCATTTGTAGGCTAAAATTCCTGAATATCGGGACATTTTTTTTTGTTTTTTCGCTGATTAAAGTAAAATGCGTCAAGGCAAGGGCGCTGGCCCGCTTGTACTCAACCCACTTGGCGACGATGAGACGGCCTACCGCTTTCGATGCTACAAATGTTGGCAGGTGTGCATCATTTCATTTTGTTGGTGAATTCTATTTAGCATTGCCGAGTGACTGCTGTATCTCCCAACTTATTGGATGAGGCTGTAACTACTGCCAGGTACCAAGTACTATTCAGTCTAATTTCGACAAGTGAAAAAAGTGTATAAATCCCAATATTTTATGTCTATTTTTACCATATCAGTAGCAACCTGTACAGTATGTTATTTTTACTATACTTTTCATTTTTTTTACAATACAAAACGCCAATGCACTAAAAACGTACATTACAGTATCATTTTTACCTTATTTTTGGAGGTTTTGAGTGGTCTTGATAAATTTTTCTTTTATGAATTCTTCTCAGTAAAAAAAATGTGATACAGAGACACCTAAAGTGGATCTCCATGCGTAAAAGTTGTTAGATACTGTATAAGCTTGTGCTGTATAAAAAGAAGGAAATTGCGCGGTCCATCAAGGTGTTCTTGCAACCGGTGTCAAGGATAGATTAGCAGATTTAAAGAGGATCATTATTTACATCCGTCATCATTAAATATCCTGGAATCAAGGCCTAATGAGCAATAGTACAGTGCCATTATTTGTTTTTTTTATTTTTTATTCAATATTGGCTGAAAATTATCAGTTTATCTATTGTTTAGTGAAGGCAGATGATACAATGTGTGTTTTTTGGAATTGAAATTCGGAGTTTAAAACTCATTCAAGCAGGAATGAGTGGATCTACATTGTATGTAACGTGACCATCACACGATCCTTGTCCCGAAGCTGGGGTTCTGGGGGCCATGTGAGTCGAGGGGCGAAGCCCTCCTGCACTAAGACAATTTGAGGGTTTGTAAACAAATCAGGCATGTCACGGCAAAACCACCAAGTTGTAGGAAAATTGAAAATTTAGTTTTTGTTATAGCCATGTTCCACTTTTCGTAAGCTTAAAATTGAGGGGTCAATTAACAATATCAGACAACTAAAACTGAAGTTAATGGACAAAATATACACACATTTCTTTTGTATTTGTTTATATTTCCTATTGTTTATTTGCTTATTTCTCAATAACTTCCTTTGCGACAACTTGGTGGGTTTGCCACGACTAACTTCAAATATCACCACCAATGTTATCTTTTAAATATCAGTTCATTTTGTTTTGTTTTTTTTTTTACTTTTTATTTTGTTTTTAAATATGTTTGTTGCTCACCTGACCTTTACCATGGTGAATGGTGCAAAGGTCTGCGTCCACCTCTGTTCAAGCACATTTTCCCGGGCATACTTAGATACCACAGCTTGCATTGATGAAAAGTTTTATATTTTTGTTTTTAAGTCTGCTCTAAACACATTGTTGGTTTACCACTGCATGAAGCCTTTGGTTTATAGTGTAGGTTCATCCTTTCCCTGAATAATATACTTTAAAATGTTTAAAAATTCAATATACATTTCAGAAAAGAATAGGGGAATTGATTGATACTGCATGTACTGTCTAGAACCTAATTAAGTCTACTCTGAACATTTATGGGTTTATCGCCGTACATTTCTATTTTTGCTCACTATTTACTCTGGCCACATTTTTCGTAAATTTACATAATATTCACAGATTTATAAAAATACTTTAATAAAATGCAAAAACAAAACCGATTACAACCATTAATGTTCACATACTATAAGTCATGATTTCTATTATTTTTATAAATAATAGAAACAAAATTATGTTATTTATAATTTGCCTCCTCCTCTTATGTTGAACATAGTTTACAAATTTGTTTCTATTATCATTGGTATGTCAAATTTATGGTAAACATTCTCTAGCAGATTTGAAAGATGAAGTTTGCATGGGTGTACAGTCATTAGCTGTTGGCTTGAAAAAATAAATTTGCCTAGAGGGAAGTGGCGTTTACTATGTTTTAACTTATGAATTCCTAAAGAATTTTCATTGGAGTTGTACATTATGGTAAATTATACTATAAGTACTCAGTTTCTATACAGAAATCTTCTGAATTGTATCGCATTTCTATGATAGTGAAATAGTTTAATAATATCTATGATGTAATAGTTTTATATATGAACACAAATACAAATACTGTACATTAACCCCTAACCGCACTATTGAAGAACAATAGACAGTAGTGCCATTGATTTGGTAAATTGCTGTTTAGTACATTGTTTACTATAATATTAATATCAAGGTCTCTGAATTTATGTGGAATGTAAGTTATTTGTACTATTTAATAATACAGTGTAGCTGGCGAATTGTTTATGTTTGTAATCTATTGTAAGGCTACATTCAGACTCACAGCTTATGGGTGGCATACTTATGCAATGATGAATTAAAGTGGGTTGGGGGAGAGGAGTTGAACTGTTCTGTTCCCCCCCCCCCCCCACCTTTTGGAAAGTAAATATATCAATTTTATTAATACAGTATTGTATATAAAGAAAAATATTCAGCAATTGTAAGACAAGAGTTGATTACTTAACACGCGCCCCCGCTTTCCAAAAGTCTTCATCCGTCTCTGTTATGCAAGGCATACTGTAAACTAATCTATGGTGTAAAGATATCCAGGGTTTTAAATACTGGGGCGGATTGCTATACTGTAAAACAGTCTTAACTGACGGTCTTAACTTACACAATAAAGCCGGTTTTAACACACAGACGATTCTTAGCAAAGTTACCCAAGTTAGACCATTGCTATAAAACAGCCTTTCCTAAGACTGTGTTGAGTATTGAATCTCGAACAAACACTCTATAGTAACAGTAATTGGGGGCGCTATTTTAGGTAACTTTTGTGCCACATCACCTTTGATTTTGTTTACGAAAATGTTATACTAGTTTTAATTTCATAATATGGTGTATGTTTAAACAGTTGTAATTATAACAATTTATTAAAACAGGCAATTCAAGGTAAAATAATGCTGACGCCACAGTGTAAGTGATTTAAGACCATTTATAGCCTCCTCCAAGCAGGCTTTAATATTTAAGACCGCTAACTGCTAAGACCGCGGTATAGCAATGGTCTATAATTAAAGACCGTGTGTGACGTCACGATTATAGACCGTCTTAAGCTTAAGACAGTCTAAATACCGCTTAAATAGCAATCCGCCCCAGGACATTGAATTAGCTAATGGTACAGTAGCAATAAGAAATTTTAAAAATGCCACCGCTTTGGACTTATGTTGAGTTGTCCTTAGTATGTCACGATACTGAACAAATCATATTGAATTTTTCTATTAAATACAACTAATTATCTAAGTTTGACTGGTAAGTCCCATCATAGAGGTATACCTCCGTCCACGGTCCCGTAACCATGAAACCACTTTCTGTAAGGTAAACTTGACTCACCATAAAGCCTGTTTTTCTGTCGATCGTTACTACAAAAATGGTGATTTGAAACGCCATTTTCACTTGATAAAAGTTTTAAAATTAGTGATAAAATTTAAATCACGCTGCACTGTTAATTTTCTACTATGTATTTTACGCTGTGTGCAACGAACAGTTTATGTTTTGGGATTTTGATTTGATTTTATATGTTTGGTGTTGTGAGACACAAAAGATAACCCACAAAAGGCCAAGGACATTGTTCCAGGGTCCTTCTGGTCGTGATTTGACAGTACACGGCGATGCAATCCACTACCCTTTTCTGAAACGGTGTACTGCGTTCTTTAACATTGAGCCATGTTCTGCACACTACCAATGGCTTAACATCTCGTCTGACAGGTGGTGCGCTATGAACTTGTGTTTTGATTCTGCAGCCGAAACACAGAGTGGCATGGTGTTTTACGGAACCAGGGACAGCGAGTCACCATGGTACAGCACAGTGATTACCATGCGTTTTCAACTGGGCTAATGACACTCTTAAGAATCACTCTTGCAATAGTACACTGTACTGGTGGGCTAACATTGTTTCACATTTTATTATTCTTACACTTTCAGTTGTATTATTTGATTATTCAGATCAGGGTCAAGCTAAGTTACTGTCATAACAATACATTCTGTTTTAAATACTAAGTAGATCGTCACAATATAAAAATAATAATAGTGTTAAAAATGACTCAAGGAAAATCTTAATTTGTCATTCTTTCCCTGCATAATGTTACCTTCTAATGTCTTGGAATGAGGATTAGATATGTGTCCTCTCGGAATATTATTTTGCCATTAATTTTTTAACCCATTAGTTTTTGTGACTTTCATGAAAATAACATCAATAAAGGAAATTAAACGGTAGCAAAAATAGTAAAATTTATTTTAATTAATACTATTACAAATTGTTTTGTACTAATTGATTGTTTTGTGTACAAAACATGAACCACCATTTTTAAATTATAAATTTGAACTTTCATTTCATATTCAACTTGGCAGATAGTTTTGTAGTTACTTTTTTAACAGTAAGTTCCTATTACAGTGCCATGCAAACCTGTCTGACATTAATTTATTTTTTTGTTTATCCAATAAGCAAGTTGTAAAAATTAGTCCGTTTTTTCCCCATTTTGCCAATTTAACAGACAGAGAAATTTTATTTGTCAATGGTATGACATTTGACTTTGATAACAGTGTATTTATGGTTATTTGGTATGTTTCATCTTGGAAGACTGCTCAGAAGGGTAAATTGGTACTCAGATCAGTTCTTGAACAATAATATCCAGTGTGATTCCATTCTGTTAGCTTAAGTGAATTTATATTGTGTATACAAATTATGATCTGCCAATCAGATATTTCTGACAAATTATGTAACAATTTTATTCCAAACAAAGCATTGTTATATTCAAAACTATTACTCTTGCCTCTAAATTGGCAGATTCCAAGTTTGTACTGTAAATAAGGTGGGAGTGAGTGCCATGTCATCCTCATGAATATAAATCGTCACGTTTGCAGAATGGAGACCTGAACAGTACTATACTATTATAGAGGGCAGGAGATACAAAAAATTTAGAGCATTCAACGATTACATACACACTTTTTTGCCAATGACTGCCCCCACCATTGCTGCTATTTGTACTTCTAGCTTGACTACCTCCCTACCCCTGTACATATTCAATGTTATTGTTTTTCTCAGTTAGTAAGACAATGTTTCAGATAACCTGCATTTGAATGTATTTTAACACACCAAACCCACCCCTCTGCACATATGTAATAATTGGATGCATCTTAAATTACAGTATGCTATTTTTGCAATTTGAAAACTGTTTTACCACCATTTACAAATTTCTTCTGTTGTGAATACAAAGTAGGGCCTAGTCAAAATAAACACACGTTCCAATCTCTGAGGACTAAAATTCGGGAGATTTTTCAAAGTGCGCCCTCTATCTTAAAATACTGTGTTTTCTACTGCATTTTATCGGGAGATTGCTTAAAAAAATCAGGAAACTGTTAAAATTTTGGAAGACTAAATCGGAGGGTTGGAACCTCTGAATAGTTACTTCCTCTAATTCTGAACTGTTAGCCTTACTTTTACTCAATTTACATTCTTTTGAAAATCTGCTGAATGAGTAGGCAAGGCACTGGTCCTCTTTACTACATTCTAGTGAGAATGCACTAGACCTCATTGCCAATATACTTCTAATAACGTGCCTGTCCGCTGGAGACTTGTTTCTTGAAGCCAACGAATATTTATCATAAGCAAAGCTTGGGACTTTGTAAAAATAAGTGAGTTTAATTGTAATTGTTTGTCATCAATTGTTAACTATCATCATTAATACAATTCAAGATATTCAAAAATATTGAAATCACTGGTAAAATCTGATTAACACAATGAAAATATACTATATAGACTCAGGCTTATCAGAACTTATTGTGAATTCCAGAACATTGGTGCTGTACAAACCATGCACAATAATTTTCAAGAAAAAGATAAAAAACATAAAATGTCATCATCATCATTGATATCATCGTGATAAATTTTATCATTGTCAATTTCATCTGTCGTCATTACATTACCTGAACATAAACCACTTCGTAATAAAATTTTGTAATAACAGAGTATCACAAACTTGTATACACACTTATTGTATCAGTGAAATGTAGGCCTACAGTATTCCCCTGAGCTAAAGGATGGGGATTTCCTGTGAGGGCACATTGCAGAGGAGGTTGCGAAAATTACTAGAGTATGGGTCAACTATGTTAACATGGTAGATAATGGTAGTGACAAGGTAGATACATGTAGGGTTAACCCTATAATAACTACCATCTACTGTACCACATTATTATCCCATTATAACCAAAACCCATAAATCTGTCAATTAACAAGAGGTCAGCTTCTCTTTGTAAAGAAGACTACCAAGGAAATGGTCTGACATGCCCCACAAGTGCATAGAAAAATACAGCCAGTAATAGGCCTTAAGACTACTGTAATTAGAACTGAAATCATAAAAACAATTACCTGATTTATTTATTTATTTACCCTCACAGATACAATTAAATTCATAGTGCAATATACGTAAGGAGACCCGTAGCCACCAGTACAGTTGGTCAGGTTTCAACCTGACCACTCTAAATGTCGTGACTACGGCGCTGTAAGGTAGTGAATTATCCTTATCACCCATGCGAAAGCAATCCTGATTATTTGGATCGTCATTATTGGTAATTTTATCGTAGATTTCTTTGTGAGCCAGAAAGGGTTTTCTTCTTCGATATCATTAGTACTACACATATGTAGTAGGTGAACTCTTCTTCTGTGTTAATTGACATTAATTGTGCAAACATGTCAACATAAGCTGCTTTGGCCTTGCTCCATGTTACACGGTTGCCATCAACAAGCTTACAGTATAACAATGGTGGTTATACAGAATTGTGTCATCTAAAATAATTTAAATGTGAAAATAATAATTACTATGTTGACATTGAACCTACCTACCTTTAAAGAAAGGGGTTTACTGATTGAAATTAATGATACACCTGTCTCGCTGGCAAATAATTATAAAGCATTCAACTGGGGCACCTACAAGCCTTGCCACTAAACAAGCCTTAAGCTAAGCGCACATTGACTTGGCAACTGGAAGCATGTCAACTGGTGAGTCACAATTGATGTGCGCGCACTGCTCACATCGACAGCAACTGACCAGTTGGCAACTGGCGGTATCTGAGGGCATTCAGCCAGTTTTTTTTCAAGAACGCGTACATCGAATATCGAATCGACCATATTTTGCTAAAAACTCAATTCCATCCTAATATGCTTGCTACAGCCACGTTCTGTGGATAACGCCAAATTAACCTAAGCCCATCGCATCGTGGATGTACTGAATGAACAGTCATTGCTTTCGCACGCGCACTATGCTTTCACGCTCTGCTGCATGTCATACAGTGCCGCGTCATGTCTTTCAAAGACTGCTTGTTATATCACAGTCTTGTTATTGGTAATTGGTTTTCCTGTTGATTAATGGGTTTTAAAATAAAATTAATACATTGAATAAGCCTACAATAAATTAGATAAATGGTAATTTCCAACCATAATACTGTTGCAGAAAAAGGGGAAAAAGGAAAAAATTCCAATAAAACTCCAATACATAAAAGGTCATGAACTAGGCGTTTTAGTAGAGACTTTTAAATGCAAAGGCTTTCAGGTCTTATCTTCTGCCTGGAATCTTTTACATTTTTTACTAAAAGTACTTTTTAAAAATTTCTTTGCAACAATTTCTTACATGAAAACACTAATTATATATGAATAATTAATGCAAATGATGTCATCTTAAACTTCCGTCGTTCATATAAATACAGTACATACATGTGGTATAGTAGTTAGGAGATAGCATGTCTAGTTGAACCTGTCAAATTCCTTCAACAATTATCAATTTTGGCCTACTGTACAAAAAGCCAACTCACCCACCCCCAAACCCCACCCTACCCCCCTCTCCCAAACCGAAAACACAGATTGGCAATACATAAAATGGCTAGCTTAGCCATTTCTGATAAAAGACATAAAATCACAAAATAGATTGTGGAAAATATTAGCTGAAATATTTATAAATATTTATAAATTTGGCAAGCGTTGTTTTTTGTTTTGTCATGATTTTATGTAAGGCATGTGCATGACGTAGTGGACTTAACTTACAACAACCGACTTCTAAACCAGAAGTAAAATGCCAAAAACTGTCTGTCACAACCAACAACAACAAACAACAACAAAACAACTTTATCTCTTGAAAATCACAGACCTAACCTAGGTCTCAGATCTATTTAACACAATTTCCTTCGATACTGTATAGTGATGTTCAAGTTTTTACTGTTTTACAATGTTGCATAACTGCTCTCGAAACATGCGTAAATTTTTTTTTTCCGTTTAAACAACCCCAGCATTTTATTGTTGACAGCCAACTTTTAACATCTTCCAATTGTCTAGTAGAGTAAAATTACTATTTTTTTGAGTCATTGAAAATGTACGTCATTTGTAGTTGAGGTTTTAGTCAGTTTTTGTAGCCTTGATCCTACTAATGGAAACCTTCTTTGGTGGCAATTTAACTCGCACATTATAAAAAAAAACATTTTAAATCTTTGATCCTTATTTCAGTTTTCATGATTGAATTAAAGTGTCCAATGTACCTAAAAGGAAAAATAAATTTTATTATAACATTAAAAATCTTTACCATTGGTCAAAACAATATACATGTATTTTATAAAAATTTTGGAATTTTATTAATTTTTCGATTTGTTGCTATACTTAGATTGGCAAACATAGAAAAATGTGCATGTGAACAAATTGTTACTTATCAGATGAGTATTCTCAGGTTATTAAACAACATTTACGATTAAAATATTTAATAATAATATGTGACATTTATATAGCGCTTATTGCCAAGGCCTCTAAGCGCTTCACAATTATTACCCCCAGTCATTGGGACAAACACCCAATCCATTCCATATATTGTTGCAGCCGTAATCAGCGCATGGCATTTGTACCTCCCAGGTACCCACTTATACTCCTGGGTGGTGAGAGGCAATGTGAATAAAGTGTCTTGCCTAGGAACACAAACAGTCGACCAGAGTAAGTCTCGAACCACCGACCTCGTGATTGGAAGCTCGAAACGCCACCGCTGCGCCAACTGCTTACCATCAAAAGTGTAAATTAATGTAAATGTATACCTGCCAACTTTTTTTGGCTCCAATGCGTGAGACAAGCCCGCCACTACTATCTGGGCCACATCCTCTCCTATTCCGATCTGACAAGCAAAAAAAAGTCATCTGCCCATTTTTGGGGAGTTTCTGCCCAAATTATCGCTGTTTTGGGGCGGTTTTTACCGTATTTTGCTCTATATTGTGTCATGCGTGAGAAAAACTATTGAAATGACTGTTTATGAATGAGAATTCTGCTAATGTGTGAGAAATTAATTTACATGTATGCGTGAGACGTAAAAAATAGGCTCCAATGCGTGACCATAAAGCATGAGAGTTGGCAGGTATATAAATGTATACCTCCCAACTCTCGCATAATCTGTGAGTCTCTGCATTATACGTGAAGGAAACTTTGAACATATGCACCAAAAACAGTGGGAAAATGGAAGAAAACCTTGGAAAAATTGGTAGATAACTTTATTACTTGTCAGATCAAAATCGGGAAACATCGAACCCATCAATGTTGGCGCGACGTTATGTCTCACGCATTACCATCAAAAAGAGTTTGCAGGTAAGCGCGTTACTAGTTAAATCCATTCTGGAATCATTCAATTCAACTTAATTTTATTCAAGAAAACCCCAAAATGAGAAAGATAAAATACATCTATAAACTATACTATACTGTAAACATATTCAAATATTAATAGTATGATGATTTATTTAAGGCAGGTTGATCAAACTAAAAATTTGGCTTGAAGTCTAAATTACTAATTGGAATGATTAAATCAGCAATCAGTTAACAAATCGCTTTTTAAATCAATGTCGTTATGGTTTATCACTGACACCAATACATACAATATTAATAAACGACAAATAACATAGGTTCAATGGTAAAGAATATAGCTGTGTATTGGATGTGCTCTGAAAAAGAATATTGGCTCAGTGGCAAAGAATAGAGCCTTGTACTGGATGTGCACTGAAAAATTATTTTGGCTAAATGGTAAAGGATAGAGCCGCGTACTGGACGCAATCTGAAAAAAAAAAAACATTGGCTCAATGGTAAAGAATGGAGCCGCGTACTGGACGCAATCTAAAAAAAAATATTGGCCCAATGGTAAACAATAGAGCCATGTACTGGATGCGCACAGAAAAGAACATTGGCTCAATGATAAAGAGAGCCGCATACTGGACATGTGCTAATACGTTCTCTGAATTTTGTTTCAAAACTTGTGTACTGTTCTGTACCTGCTCCCTTACTATGAATTAGTCAAATCTTCCAAAAATAAAACCATTCTTTGAACCACATCATTTTGTTTGTGTTTAGATAAAGTCAGGTATGCCTATGGTTTTCCATCGGGCAAAATAGTATTGTGCAGTGGATCAGTTAGGTTTTGTACCAAAAAATTGAAAAGCTACAGTCCCATTGAGTTAATTTATTTGCACTATGAAACAATTCATAATACTCTACATACTACTTTACCCATATTTATCCTTGTTTAATAACCAAAACATTGTAATATTAAATGATAATATTTGAGTACTATTAAACGTAACTAATTACTGTTTTGTTTTACTTCCGTTCCTGATTTCGCTGATAAAAATTGAAAAAGGTAGATTTTGTTCTGAGGCAACAAGTGTAGGCAATTAATCTTTGCATAACAACTAAATGGAGTAAATTGATAAATTTTTGGTTTGTTAGACAAGTTGTTTAGAATAATGTAATAGGCGTGATATGATTAAATCTACTGGAAAATTATCATTATATTCTTCCACATACTTTTCTGCACATCGTTAGGCTTTAAATAAATTTTGCGTCTGTAGTCATCTTCCCCATTTTTCCTAAGATGAAGGGTTGTGTTCTATTTTAAGGGACCATGTTGAAATTAATCTACTGCAATTGCTGCAGTAATCTGTTACCATTGGGTTTAGTACAGTTACTGCAGTAATTTTTTGCCATTATGTTTTCTTTGGTGACATGCTGTTTTCAGTAATTATTTTTCCTTTCTGACGTGTATAATTGTACCCAATACTCAGTATAGTTGAGAATACTCACTAAAAAATTTGCAAGTTGTCCGTGGGTAGGACTCGAACCAACAATTTCCACGTAACTAGCCTTGCATCTTTAGCACAAGACCACCGAGCTTGCACTTATGACTAGGGATAGAACTAGTATTTTCCCTGATGCAAAAACGTACAATTACATATTTTTCCGTTGATTGAAAAACTACTGCAATAACTGCATCAGCATACTTTCAAAAGTGGTCTCTAATAGCATTTGAAAATTAAATATGCACTCTGAAATAGGAATTATCAGTATATTTTACCAATAAAATAATTGCTAGTGAAAATAATAACTAGGATAAGTTAGATACTGTAGCACATGATATATGAATCAAAATACTATAAATACTGTAAATGTACAGTAATTACAAAAAAAACATTTGTTAATTTGTGTTGTAATTTATTTTGTTTAAAAAATTGCAATTTTGCAAGTAGTAGCAGGCCTCGATTTTTCTGTTTTTGTTTTGACTAGTCCAAGGGACAAGTTGACTTTACATTTCATTAGCCCACAAGAACTCAAATAGCCCATGTCTGCAGCAACTTAATCTACAATGTATAAAAGTGACTGCTTGACACATGTATTCACTAGCCAACAGGGCTAGTAAAAACAAATTTGCTAGCATGGTGCAGTTTTCCCTATCCATTGTACACTGGGCTAGTAAGAAATCGAGCCCTGTAGTTTAGTGTTCAAATATAACACAGATTCTCAAACTACTGTATTTTTCCCAAAAAAATGCCAATTGGCTAGAATAATCTCGGCAAGATGAAACTGTCTAAAAGTAAATAATGACTTGTGGAAAGTATAGATAACTGTGTATGGTTTTTTTGTATTGCCTGTAAAAGAGGGTTTAAAGAGAATGTGGTCTTTTAATAGGTTTAAGGAAATTATCGTAAAAATAATAAGTAGTTTCCTCCTCATTGTAATGTAATCAAGTAGGATGTTAAACTGAAACAAAAACTTGAGTTGTTTCATCATTGATAGCATGATTGACATCATTTCACAATGCTACAGTATGTTGACATTTAGCCAATAACTACAGCAGAGCTCCCAAGTTTGGAGATCCAAAAATAGTGAGATTTATTTTTGTCAATTTAACGACCGAAAATTTGAATT
>JAOTQE010037451.1:0-10091 GCA_025631205.1 Nesometra sesokonis
TAACTTTGATGCTACTTTGATATGATCAAGTTAATTTCAAAATTATTGTTGATGACTTTTTGGTCATTTTTAGGTGATAATATATCTTTAAGTATAAAAAAAATGCAAAATAAAACAGAATTTTATTTTGTCAGTGAATCCTAAAAGATAGAGCAGATGAATCTGTATTTGGTTTGTCTTTGTAAAGAGTCTAAATCTAGTAACCAATGGTTAGTTATAATAACATCATAAAACGAAACTTATTGTAGAGAGGATGGGTAACATCCGCGCTGATACGATCTACAACCTAATACCAATGGGGAAATATCAAAGAAATTATCCAGGCCTAGCCTGAAAGAGTTCAATAACTTTTACAATTTTTCTACTCTAGAATAAATCTAAAGAGGTATGCAGACAACTAACCATGTTTATTATTTTAAAAATAAAGAAACTTAATTTTTGATGAAGATTTTGAAAGGAAAGGATGCCCATTTAAGCAGAGCATGTAAGGCTGTAAGGTAATCTGTGGCCTAACGACCGAGGTGTTCAGACAGCGTGGCTTACACCATAGATGCTTACACTAATCTTGGTCTTGCGGGAAGCACAAGTTACGCTCCGGATTAGTGATTTAGATTAATCGCCGACTAGTTTATACACAAATAATTGTATACTGCATATGTTACGCTCTACTTGAACCATTGGTATACCCGCCAACTCTCGCGCATAATGCGTGAGTCTCACGCATTAGGATGTATTTTGGACATCTCACGCTTAAGAAATTTTTCTCATGCATTAGAAGAAATCTCACACACAGAGTCATGAAAACACTTTTTCTCACGCATTAGACAATAGAGCAAAATACGGTAGAAACGGCCCCAAAACAGTGCCATTTTGCACAAAATCAGCCAAAAAAAAATGGGCAGATGGGGTTTTGTTTTTTTTTGCTTGGCAAATCAGGGAAGATGTGGTCCATCACAGACAGTTGAAATCTCACGCATTGATGGCAAAAACAGTTGGCAGGCCGGCCCGTAACCAGGTATCCCTAAAGGGTGTTCGCCTAAGGGCCCCAGTGGGGTCAAGGGGAAATGCCCCTCTAATAGTGTGTATTTGCCATATTAGTTATAATATAACTGATATGGATGATGATTTTAGAATAGTATGAGTGCAGTAATACTGGCTACAGATGCAAAAATAAGAAAAGGTGTTCGATATTTCGATATTGGTAGGGCGGAGGTTCGTTTTTTTAAAGGGGGGGTCGCTGAAAAAGGGGGGTTTGTAAGAACCCCCAGGAACCGACGTGGCTATGGGCCTGGAAAGGTATACATTGAGTCTGAACATAGCCTAAATCTACCACTGTTTAAGATGATGGTGAAATATAAAAACCATAGATTTATTATTACGGCTAGATGGTGAACTTCCACAGAATAGATAGCCCAAAGTGCAATTCCATGGAAGCACCTACTATTTCAGAATCCAACCAATCAAATTGTGTTACGTTCTAAGGCTATTGCTATGTCGAAATTGCGCACACGCAATCTTTTATAGAAGTTTCAAATTTATCAATAAATCAAAGTAAATTTAATCCAAATCTATAGAGATTGACAACATAAAATATGTGACATATGTAAATAATTTGTATAACAAAAGAATGTTAAAAATACAATAATTGTGACGGAGGCTGAGAAAACAAAATAGTTGGCGCCTACATGGACTGCCATTTTTACAGTATTAAGATCACCATTTAGCCGTAATAATATATCTATAATAAAAACATACCACTTTGTATTTGTAATAACTCCTGTTGCTTCCCAACAAGTTGGTCCTTGAGTACACTTTGAATTCTTTGACTTTCTTCATACTTTAGTTTCAACTGTTCATGTTCATGTAAGGCTGAAAACAAAAAGAAAAGATTCCAGTTGTCCAAAATAAACTCCATTCACTCTCATAAAAAGCTCTTTACCAAGGTGCAGATGTGTGAGTTTCTAGACTAAAACGCGATCTTTTCCAGCGATTCATAACCTTGAAAACAGAAGACTATAAACGTTTTTTCATTCTTTCACATCAAACTCATAGTACCCATCAGACCTGTGGTCACAATTTTAAGTTTAAAACACAGACACAACACAATGTTTTGTGACACTTTTTGACACAAGAGTCATTAATAAATGGAATAGCCTGCCAAAACCTGTTGTCAATAGCATCAATTAACATTTTCAAAACAAACAATGACTGACATATTCAAAATCTGAGAGGGGGCAATCATCACGAGTGTTAACTCCTTGTGTCCTATTATCACTAAGGTAAGAATCGCTAAGGTAATATTCCAAAACATTCTGACCAATCTATGTTTGTAGAAACATGAAATTTGTGATGTGGACCGTTTAGGGTCACAAACACTCACTAGGCGATTTTCTTGCAACTGCAAACCTACCACACGAAAAATCTTGTGTGATCGCCATGGAAATGCACAAAATCTTCCCAGTCAGCTGGAAATCCACTGTGATTCCTTGCAATTCAAAGTGGACTGCGGATCCATCATATCAAGGGTTGCAAACTTGGCTATTTCACTTACGGTTTCAAGCGAGAACAGGCGGAAACCACCAAACTTTTTGGCATGTCGAAAATGTGAAACTCATAAAAATGCTTTGGAATCGCTTGAAAAAAAATCATGTAATGACCAACCTGCTTAATTTAACAGTTAACACGTTATACCATTTTGGTGGCCTGGTGCAGATTTTTGGTTGCAAGCCCAAATATTTAAGTTTTTTAATGAAAAAATGTTTTCAATGTTTTCCTTACAAGTAAAATAAAAGAAAAAACAGAACACATTTAACTGATAAGTTTGAATATCATCAGTTAATAATTGTGGAGACATCAAAACCTTCATTAGGAAATAAATGCTTGATAGAATTGTTCTAAAATAATTGCCACTCAATTTGAACTTTATTAAAACAAATTGAAAAAAATTAAAGAAAATATAAAATGAAGTGAAAATTCCTATAGATGACTTCGATCATTCACTGTTCTCAGCATGGCCTTAAATTACTTTGCTTATCTGAGCAGGGAGGTATTTTAATACCTCCATGATCTGAGAGAATTTATTAACGAATCAATTACACTATCACTTCATTAAGAGAAAAAAAAAACATGAAGCAAAGGAGAGAATGACAAAAATGAAGGAAAAAATTAGAAAGATAGAAATAACTCTAAGCGTAACTACCAATGAAGTCGAATGCTCTGGAGCTGGTCACTGTGCTTAGCATGGCTTCGCTTGTCCGTGATACAGGAGCCATGATAATCCCACATCCACGAATATCGCTAGAAAAGTAACACAAACAGCATAGAAGGACCAGGCTATACCTTGACCTGAATCAAGTAGCAAACAAACCACATGGCCTTCCTTTAGAGTGAGCGTCGATGGAGAACGTTGCTCACCGCAACTGTCTTACGAGAAATAATAATATGACTAATGTTAAGCATTAGACGATACATTTAATTTTGAGGCTTGTACACGGTGACCGAGAAAGGAAGCCCTGTGTGTTTCCTGGCTAGAATAATTTCACTATAAATTCTCATACAAACAAAATATTTCACTCTTGGACCAAGAGGCCTAACTTATTGCAGTGGGTTCCCAAAATACTGCATACAGTGGATAGAGGTACAAATAAATAAAATTAAATCTTGTTAACTGAAAACAATTACTATTATATTTATTATAAATATTTCTATATTTGGAAAGTCTAATAAATTTAATCAATGTTTTTTTTCAATATAGGAATTTTTTGGCATCAAAATAAATCACAATTTCCTCTTTTACACTAACTTTATAGGAAATTGTCAATTGTGTTTGATGTTTTTATTAATTAGATTTTCCATAGTGGGTTTTCTAGATTCACTCGTAATATCATATAAAGGTTTAAGGCCCAATAAAAAATATATTAATTTATCACCCTGCCAATGTATGATGATAACTGACGGGGGCAGGTTTTTTTTTTTAACCAACCCTCCGATGTAGTGATTTCATGTTTGGTCAGATCGTCCATCATTATTTTAGACTCACGCAAATACGACGCCCATGTCTTTTGAACATTGTTGTGGTTTTTTGTACACCATTGTGAGCTCGAGAATTGTTTATATTAATTTGTTAAGTAGATCCAGGCCCGTACCCAGGATTTCGAATGGGGAGATGCGTTTGGCAGAAATCCGGACCTCATTTACCATTTTCGAGTTGACAAGCAAAAAAAATAAATAAAATTTAAAAAAAAACATTTTCCCCACAACAATCATTTGCCCCACATTGTCGTGAATTCATGCTCCTTTGACGCGCCGTGTCCATTTCTACCTTTTGTGTGTTGGATTTCATCTTTTGTCATTTGGGGGGTGCGTAGTTTCAAGTGAATATAACAAAAAAGATACGATCGATTGAATAGTAAAATGAGCAACAACAAAAAAAATTGGGATTTTCCCAAAAGTGATGTGCGCAGGGGTGATAGACTAAAAATTTTTTTTATGGGGCCTAATCTATTCTATATTATAATATTAACACTTTCAAAAAAAAAATCTTGCAAAATGTATTTTTCACAATCCATTTAAAATAAAAAAATTAAGACAATTAAATAGGGGCCCATTTGTTGCAGTGGCTTTTAAACGATAAGAATTATATTTTTTTTAATTATCAAGATTATTTATAATGTATGAATGAGCAGGAGATAATTATAAAATTGTAAATAATTTATGTATGAAAGTTCAAGCTGACTTTTTGTTTCAATTGATTTAGAAAATACAGTATCCCTATTTCTCAAATTAATTTTGAAGTTCAACCTCGGGCTCTAAAGTGATTTTATAATTTGAACACTACAGATTTTATTCACAATATAAGTAGACTCCACTAGTCTTGGATTTTAACAAAAAAACAACATCTAGGCCTTAAATTGTTGACTTTATGTTATCCTAGCCCCACTAATACGGTTATTTACTTATTTTAACCTTAAGTACCTGACTCAAAAAGAGTTACAACTTTTTAGTAAACACACGCAACACACAGTGAGCACACGCATCCTGTACTTATACACAGACCCGGAAGTTACGGTCAAAATTATTTACACTTCCCCCAATTACCATGGGTCTCTCCTGGTACGTCTATCCTAGGCCTACATTGCACACGATACACTAGCGGTAGAACTTTACCTTTTTTAGAGATTTCTTTCAATTGTTCTAACTCAGATTTATTATTTTGAACCGCTTGAGGCCCTGTATTTCCTACAAAACGCGTCTGAACTTCGGCGGCCGCCATTCTTTCCACTGCTAACGCTCAGCGTTTGCAATGTGACCAGTGGAACTTTTCGTCGTGTGAACTTTTCAAAACATTTTTTAGTGATAGCTGGCGCTATATTAATAAAGTCATGTTTCATAATTCACGAAATAAAACTTACACCGCCAACTAAGATATGTAATGTGATGTGTTGCTAGTCAATAGGTGTCTGTCTGTATGAATTTCTGTCTGTCTGTCTGTCTTGCTGCTTGTCTGTCTGTTTAGTTGGTCCAACAGTCTTATTATTTCATGCTGCACTACTTAAAATATCGTAATTTGGTTTTCAGTCAAGCTTTTTCTCTTTTCCGTAGGCCTATCAGGCAGTCTGACGAGCAAAAAAAAAAAAAAAAAACGCTATTTGCCGTATTTGCGTGCTTTTTTTATCCCGTTTTGGTGTCGGGGATTGACATTACCCTGCAAATCCCACGACGAAACCTTTATTTTCTCCCCGACGGGGGGGGAGGGGAAGGTCCCCCGGCGGGGGGCTGTAGCCCTGCCTAGCCCCCCCCCCGCTCCCCGTAGCGCCGCCACTGCTATCAGGGCAATTCCAGCTAAAATTTACCCTGGCATGAAAACTGATCAAACTCTTCAAGCCGTACGTCCGTAACGTACGGAATTGCCCATCACGTAAATAGGCCTGGTGTCGTGAAATGCAATCCAAAAATCCACCAAAATTCTTATTTTTTTAATTTACCTGTTATTATTTGTAAAATACAAAACATGCTTAGTTACTAACATGCTTGGTATACTTGTTTAATTTAACTCTCGAGGCTTATTAATGCTTATGAGGAAGTTTGGTTGCCGGCGCCGGTTGCGCCCCCCCCTAAATCCGCCCCTGTACACCTCTTGATGCTCGGAATTGACACTGTTAAACTTTTAGAAATGCTTTACAGAATGTCAACATTTAATACAATGTAGGCATGAAATTGTCATTAAATCAGTCCCATTTTGACTGGGCTAGGGTCGAAAAATAATCTGAGAATGAAGCATCTCTTGATATTGGGAAATGACATCAACCTAGGAAGAAAATCATGGAGATTCTGCTAATCAGAGGGGGTTTAGGGAGTTCCCAGGGGCGCAGATCCAGACCCTTTCCAAGGTTCGGGTGGACGTGGTTGCCGGTTTGATTTTTATTTCCCCATTTTGCGTGTTCTGGTGTCCTGTTTTGGTCCTTGTGTATTTTGAGGGTCAATTTTAGACCCAACGCTCCTGTAATAAGGTCTGAGGGGCGTAACAACGTTTTGGCGATATGGGCCATTAAATCCGCCCCTGGTTCCCCATTGAAAGTGGGGCCACTAGAGATTGAATTTTGACACACTACTAGGAGCGTATAGTCGTTTCACGTGATAGCACCTAAAAGAGGTTTAGTTTAAAGTTGACAAAACTTTACATGGCACCGACAAAATAAAATAAGTACAGAAGTGTAGAGAATATTCAGGATTTGAAAGGGGAGCACTTGTTGTATTCACTTCAGCGCCTGCCGATCGAGTGGCGGCCGTGTAAAGTTTAGAATATGGAACTTCATGGCTTGAATATAAAATATAGCTCAGCTAGATGATCGGAATGACACTGTTAAACATTAAATTGCACTTCAGGTCTAAAATTAATGCAATTGAAGCATGAATGTTACTATTTAAAAACAGGGTCGTAGCCAGAGTTGAAAAACAGACGAGGCGAAGTCTAGGATGTAGGAACCCTCTGTTTGAGTTAAGAAGAGGATTTTCTCTTAAAAAAGCCAAAATTTGAAAATTCCAGACGAGGCGACCGCCTCATCTGCCTCATGCTGGCTACGGCACTGGGAAATCTTCAACCAAAATTTATAACCGGTAGACCTACAGTATATAACATTATTTTAGTTTACGAACTTTTATTCGCAAGGATGAGGTGGGATGGGACGCAGCCGTCTCCCTCTCTGATTTGGTTAATGTTGGCTTATTTTAGTTACGACATTTTTCTACTCAAAATTAAGGGTGGTGACTAGCAGTGGCGGCGCTACGGGAGGAAGGGGGGGGGGGGCTACAGCCCCCTGTCGGGGAACATTTGCCTCTGCCCGTCGGAGAGAAATTTAAGGGTTCGCCGGGGACTTTGCCAGGTAAAGTGTGAAGCTACATACCAGCCCCCCAATACCAAGACGGCCTAAAAAGGCACGCCAAATACACGGAAAATAAGTTGTTTTGCTTGTCAAACTGAAAACCGGGAACACGCCTACCTCATACTTGCCCTATCCGGGGGTGCCCTGCCTGTCGGGGGTATTGCCCTGTCAGGGAATTCCTGGCACCACCACTGGTGACTAGCCTCCTTATTCAACACCTATTTATTCCGGCAGAATAACATATCATTTCTCTCAGGATGATCCGCTCAATATTAATATGCTTAGGACAAAGCCACACATGGAAACAGTATAGCATATTTATATATTTCTTTTATTTCAGAATGTCTATTAAAATACAATATACAATATAGTTTACAAAACAAACCCAAATCACTGAAACGTCGAAAAATGAACTTAAATTTTTAGACTCGAACCCGGTGTGGCCGTAATAGCCGCTTAAGGGACATTCCTACTAGTAGACATTACGGTAATTTGCGTTGGTTATCCAGCCCACTCTTTATGTATGGTCACTAATTTAATCCTGATTGGTCTATTTGTCACTTGTTTAATAAATTTCTTAAGTGTTTAATGAAATGCGCCACCGGCGGATAAGTTTTAGTGGTGTGAGGTTTGTCGTTAATTCAAACATCAGAAAGGTATGACAATCCACCTGCTCTGGAACGAATCACCATCTTAAACCAAGACTTGTTAAAATATTGCTTTAAAAAGTAACAGTGTGAAAACAGTTACAATATTAGCAACGCTTGCACTTGCGGCTCCTGTGCTTTTATCACCATTGCAGAGGTCTGTGTCACAGCATTCGTTGCAAACTTTAAGGCTGGCTTCTTCAATATCTAAGCAGGTAGTCTGGCATCCAGAGTCTAGGCAACCTCTTGTGTAAACCATTAGTGACAGGCTACCGATTTTTGCTGTAGTCTCTGAGGTCTGAAATACAGAAATATGAAATAAAACATTGGATTGGACTGGAAAATTTTAGTTTGGTAAACTCAAATGATTAGTGGGCTTCTGAAATAACAATAAGAATAACAATTAAAAAAAAAAAAAATAAATAATAATAATAATAATAATAATAGTAATAGTAATACTGTAGTAGTAATAGTAATAACAATAATAATAATAATAATAATAATAATAATAACAATAACAAGAACAATAACAACAACAATAATAATAATAATAGGCCTAATAATAATAACAATAACAATAATAATAATAATAATAATAATAATAATAATAAAAGTAGTAGTAGAAGTGGTAATATTAGTGGTAACTTTTATCGAAAGTTCAAAAACAGTAATCGTGGTATAGCATGAATGGTTAACAAGTGATTTTGAAAATACAAAATAAAGTGAAACCAAAATTATAGAATAATCAGCAAAGCGACTACATATCGTCAACCTGCTACGATACTTGCATGTCAACATTGTTTACCCTCGCCCCACTGAAGTGGGGAGAGGGTATTGCAATGAGCTCCATCTGTATGTCTGTCTGTCTTTCTGTCCGTCTACGTCCATATCTCAAAAACTATTTGGCCGATTTACTTCAAATTTTCAGAGAATGTCAGAATCAACGTAGCTAGGTCCTACTGAGGTTTGGTGCTGCTCCACCTTACCATATGAATTCTGGATTCTGATCTATTTGATTTTGTTTCTACTGCCCTCTATTAGTATTAAGACACTATCTTAAAATAGCACATTAGATAATCATTCTTGACCTCATGAACAGTATAGGCTGCAAAGTGATTTATTGTATTCTGTGGGTTGAAGTCAGTCATTAATTATCTCCAATGTGCAAGAGGTATTACACTTTTATAGTAAAATTGTACCCAGGCTCAGTGTTCTAATATTTTAGCTAATTTCATGGCTCAAAATATTATTTTGTTATTGTTTTATGTACTATTGAAAGGTAAAGAATTACTACCCTATTGTATGGATACCTAAGCTGTGCTGTATAAGAGGTCTGTCTATGTGTACGCCTTGTTTCAAGGGGAATTCATGTATTTTACTGCAAAAACTGGTGTGTGCTAGTGTGTTCTTAGAAAAATTGTGTATTTGACATGTGGGCCATCTAAATTTGCTACTATAGTACAGTTTACAGTAACGAATTTAAAAAAAAAACATAGGCGAGTGTGTAATCGTTTACGATTGCTTGTTGTTTTTATTTTTGTTTTGTTTTTTTTACCAACACGATCGCCAACTTTTATCAACATAATAAAACATATCTTCGTATATCTGTCAGCTGATAGTAGTTGTTTGGGTTTAGTCTAAAAATTAGTCAAAAGGAATTATCACAGACTAATGTTATGTAAAACCGTTTGTTTCGACAACGATGTCCTACAAAAGTAATTATAAATAGCTCTTACAAAACACTCTCCAGCGCATGAAACTTGCTGAATGTTATCCTTATTCTTTAACGTAGCTCCACAATTTTCATCATCTATTTCGGTGCAGTTATAACACATCGAAGCGTTGGTCACATCTACATTAAATACAATAGTTAGAAGTCAATTAAACTATTGAGGGAACAGTCGTTAAATTGATCGACCGATCACTCACTCAGACAATCAATCAATCAATCACTCACTCAGACAATCAATCACTCACTCAGACAATCACTCACTCACTCACTCACTCACTCACTCACTCACTCACTCACTCACTCACTCACTCACTCACTCACTCACTCACT
>JAOTQE010037462.1:0-10091 GCA_025631205.1 Nesometra sesokonis
CCCCCCCCCCCCCGTCGGGGAGAAATTTTAACGATTTCGTCAGGGCCTAGTAGGTCCAGTCAAGCCCCGAAATGTACCAAACGGCCGAAAAATGCACGCTAAATACGGCAATAAAATAACGTGGTTTTTTTTTAGTTTTTTTGTACTTGTCAGACTGAAAACCGGGAACACGCCCACGCGCTTGGCCTATTCGTCGAGGGCGTCGGGGTTGCCCTTCCTGTCGGGACATTGCCCTGCCGTCGGGGAATTCCTGGCGCCGCTACTGATTGAACTTAGGATCTTGTGATCAGTAGGCAAGCATGTTATCCACTAAGACACGAGCCATTACACTACTGTACTTTGTAATGTTTTAATTATCTCATTGTCCAAATATTTTACAAGTTTATCAGTGAGATAATTGTTCTATAGGTCAATAGAAATTTTAATTCCGGAATTCCCTTTTAAAAATTAAGCCTTCATTAACTCGATAGCACCGATTATGGGGTTTTCCTTTCTTTATACTGGTGAGTTTGTTGGACCATTACACCGGGTAACCCCTCGTCTCGAAAAATGCACTGGGTTCTTTTAAGTGCACACGAGCCATTGTATACACAGGACCTACTGGTTATAGTCCTTATCCTAAAATACTTGTTCCACCACTAGAACCATGGTGCTAGCGAGCCTCAAACCCTTGCTGTTGTTTTGCTATCGTGCACGTTCCCTGCATTAACCGCGGTCATTTTTAACCGCTCGGCCATACGACTTGCAAAAATAATGTTAACCAGGGTTTAAAAGAAACCACTTCTGTGTCGTGCTTTCCCCATGATTACCTCTAGGCACTCCCTGGTCAATAAACTTTAATAGTCTAATTGCTTTGATTTTATTTGTTGACCCATAGTTAGCTCAAAGGTTTAATCTGGATTGTTTCGTACTGGAATATCTTGATTAAAAGATAAGTTCTTCAATAAAAGAAAAATCCTCTTCTATATCCACTTCTTAAACATTAAAAGTGCATTGTGTGTTTAAAATTATTAAAAATAACATTGCTTATTTTGCATATACATTGAACATAAAATGGTAGGAAAGTTTACAAATTGTTTACCCCTAATTTTGAATTGTCAAAATTGTTTAAAAATCTTTAAAATACAGAAAACTTTGTGAATTTTATCTTATTTGATGTAAATTCATGGGGTGTCAAATAGTTTTAAAATAGTTTTTTTATATCTTTGGTCATTCTTAGTGACAATGTATTAATTTGATGGTCGTAATATTACAACTTTTGAACCCGTAGAAGAAGAATAATTGTTAAATTTCATAGGTGCTTTATTACCTAGACAATATCGACATTGATTCATTTATAGGACTTGATATGGTGCGTCAAAATGACGAAATAAATTAAAATTATAAATATTTGATGAATAAACGAACATTTTTCTTCCTTAGGGCCTATATTATTATATTTAAATATTAAAAGAACAGTTCGGAACCTCTGTCGATAGTTATAGTTATACATTTTGTCTATCATTCCTTCTGTGTCAGTTAGCTTTTTTATCTTTTTTTCATTCAAAACAGCCAGGTCTCAGCAAACCTGGTAAAACGAAAAAGTTCAGTGATTAAATTCAGTGGCTTATTTAGAGGGTGGGTGTTGAGGTCCACCACATTCGGATGAAAAAAAACCAGTAAAATTAGGAAATAAATTTGAAAATCTGGACTCCGAGCACCCCCTTTCAGTCAGGGGAAATGAGCACCCCCTTCAGAGGAGAAGGGCTAAAATCTGTCGAGAAACATCAAAATCCAGAATTTGGGGTAAAAATAGGGGAAAAGGTTTTTTTTTCGTTATGCTTCTCAGAATCCAACCCAGGTTGAGCATCCCCTTCGCCAAATCCTGGATAGGCCTATACGCCCCTGCAATTTCTCATAATATGTCTAAAATCGTTAACTTTTATTTTGACAAACAAAGGCTATAAATCAAATACGCCACATGCCATAATTATGGTTTTGAAATAACAGTGGCCGTAAATTAAATACGTGGCACAATTAGGGTTTTTGAAATTAGTTAACCTTCACATTAAAGATATATTGTCACTTGAAAAATGAATTTTTAAAATAAATTGCTAGTTTTGAAGAAATATATAAGTTATGACCATGAAACTAGAAATTAGGGTATTTTAAAATTATTTACCCCTAATATTGCAATGTTATATGCTAAAAATCAGGCAAAACCTCAAAAAGGCTGGAAGCCTCTTAAATTGTTATCATTTTTCAGTGTCAAAATGTTATTAAACAATTTTTAAATACACTAATTTTATTTTCAAGTTCTTAAATTTGATGTTACTTTATTATGAGCAGATTGATTTTAAAATTAGTGTCGTTGATTTGTTGGTCGTTTTCAAGTGACAATACATCTTTAATAAAACCATTGCCTCCCGTGTCGGTTTTCAGGTCTTTTCTCTTATAACAACCATGTCTCAGCAAACTTGGATTGTGTGAGACATGTCGTTAACATTTATGTTGACAACAGCGTCTATAAATCAAATACAAAAATTTAGTGTTTTGGAAATTGTTCAACTTCATATTAATAAAAAAATATCAGCTATCTATGATCCAAATTCTTTTCTCTACGATCCAAGCAACACGACTTCTGTAAAAACGGTTAACACAAGACTATATTTGTTGAATTTTTAAAATTGATTGTTGTAATAAAACAGCGGTTATAGCGACAAATCCAAGCAATAGCTATAGATTTAGGTAGACGATGTGTCTGAGAAGAATTAAAGAATTATTCTATTTCCATAGACGCTTTATTCTTTAGACGTCGTTAACATTGACTTTATAATAGACTCAGTACGGCGTGTCAGATCCCGGAGAAATAAAATTTCCTCCATGGTGAATAGTTTATGAATAGGCGAAAAGTTTTTCTTTTGCTTCCTTTTCAAAAATGAACAGGAAGACCACTATGGATATGGAATTGATGGAGGTTGATAAGTGTTGCTATAACGCCTTCCGTTTCGATTTCAGGGGCGTACACAAGAATTGGAGAAGGGCTCCACCCGATCGGATTTTGACAAGCCCCAAATTGTGGAATGACTAACTTTGTGTTTCTTTTCCTCTGACACTATTCCTCTTCTCATAAGGTGGAGGGGGTGTTTATTTCCTCTGGAGGTACTTCCCCAGAGCAGGTTAATTTTAATATCTATACAATTTTATTGATTTTATTTTTTTTACCGGGTACCTTTGCTCGAGCACCCTAGCACCCTTTCTGGATACGCCATTGTGTTTTTAGCTCTTTTTTCTCTCAAAATGACCAGCTAGACCTCAGCAAACCTGATCGAACAAAACCGTTTACTGATTCAACGTCTTCTGCATGTGCAAAATCAGTAAATTTTATTTTAACAAAACAGCAACTATAAATCGCATAGGCCTACAGGGTTTGGGAATTCGGTAATCTTCATATGAAAACTATAAATTCTTTTGTCTATGATCTATGCAACACAACTTCGGTGGAAATGGTTAACTCGCATAATACTGAAACATCCGCTATAGCAATACATTCTAACAACCACCTATATTTGGAAATCATATTAATAAAACACCAGCTATAGCAACAAATCCAAACAACACAGCTATAAGTTTAGGAAGACGATGCGTCTTTGATTTAAGTTCATGAGGCAAAATTTCCAGAAATGTTATGTAAAGAAAAGTTCCCGTTGCTAAACCTTGCAACACACCTGTTATCATCTCTCGAGAGCTAGACTCAGACGACGTGATTCTCATACCGATAATGATGCCCAATGGTGACATGAACGAAAAGAATATCATAGACACTACCTTAGTTGCTGTTCTTGCTCCACTATGGGCAACACTTATTGCCACACCCATTGCCTCTATAGTTTTATGTATAGATATAGCCATGAATAACTCTAAAACTCCATTAACGTTTTTCTGAAGTCCTAGAGATAAACCTTCAAAGATGGAATGTACAGACAGAGAAATAAGAAGAACACAAGCTCGCAGTATATCAGAGTGGTCGCTAGGCCTGCTCTCCAGTGGTTCATTTGAAACGTGTGAACTTTTATCAACAGGTTTAGTCTTCTCTTCCACGTGTTGGGTATCATTAAGACTTATGTCATTTGAGTAAGATTGAGATCCGGCTGTAGCAAATGCTAGTGTTTCGTAGTCATGATGTTCGCCAAGTTTGTCGAGGCACAGTTCCACTCCAAGCTCTAAAAACGCAATGAAAAAGAACCCTATGGATGCTATCAACTCAGCCCACGAGTATGAGTAAGCTTTACCGTTGGCAGTAAATGCATTAAATAAAAGTTCACGAACATCTGGTAGAAGATGAAGCAGGGCAATGGACATAAATACACCTCCAGCAAACGCGTTCATAAATGAAAAACATAACTGAAATCGACTACTTTGATTTTCATCTCGATATCGCCACACACAGTAAAGAGGTGCTAGTCCAAATACTAATGCAATTATTAATAAACAGAATATAGCAAGTATCTTTAATCCGTGTTCATCCATATTGTAACTAAAGTAGCTCAACCGCTGGCACGGATGTCCGGGGTGTAACTAGAGTTTTAGTCCAGGTCCAGGCGAAAGCAATGGTCCAGTACCTCTCTCTGCATTATAATAAAATTCACTGTTAATGGAGTCGGCATTGTTCGGTTTAAACGGCTCTGTTTACGAGTGCGATATAATTCACAATCGATATTCGAACGAGACTAATTCAAAGTCAATCGAATTGTCAAAAATCACTGGTTGTGATCATTTGTAAGTTTGGAATTCAATCCAGTACAATACTTGTCACGGTTGAGTGACTCTGGTTATAATACAATGAACACCAAATTCCATCGACCTTGGTAATACTTGAAATAAAATATGTTACCTATTATAATAAATATAGGCGTGTTTTATTACGTATTCTTTACTATCCCATGTAGAACCATACCCGCCTTTGTAGCAGTTGAGTTTATTAACATTTGCGTCAAGATACTTTTCCTATCAAACTGTTTAATGTTTTATTTTGAAATCAGGAAACTGGGATAAAACGGGATAAAACAGGGGCGTATTTAGGAGGGCTGCAACCGGCGCCCGCCACCCCCTCCCCCTTATCGTCAAAACGTAGTTGCTCCCCCCTTCTTGTATTAGGTGCGCCGGGTCAAAAATTTACCTAAAAACCCAAAATACGGTCAATCTACGGCACCATAACACCAAAATGGGGAAATTACATTTTTTGGCACATCAGGAAAAATTGTCAACCCCCTCCCCTGACTTGAAAAATGTCCCCCACCCCCTTCGGTGGATCCTGGATCCGCCCCTGTAAACCGCAGGTAGTATCACTCGACTGGAGAGGTTAAATCAATATCGTGCCGAACAAGAAAAAAATCTAATAAAACGAGTCCTTAACCAACAGACACACAACTGACGGATCAAACAAACATTATATTTCACTTAGAAATATACAGTATTTGAATTTTGCACAAGGCCAACAGTACAATGAAATCATAGATTTATTATTTACGGCTAGATAGTGAACTTAACACTGTAGATTATGATCGTCAGCCTTTGCCACAAACAGGGAACAGTTAACTGGTCACTGGTCACAAACATTTGAGTTAAATGATAATGATTTATAATTATTGTACTTTTAACATTCATTTGTCATAAAATTGTTTTTGTTACGTTAGATATAGGCAATTTTCTTTATATTTTAATTAAATTTACTTTTATGAAAGATTGGTTCACAATTTCGCCGTAGCACAGCATTAAAACGTACCGCCATTTGATTGGTTGGAATTTTGACATGTCCTTCAAAAGTAGGCGCTTTCATGGAACTTCACTTTGGGCTATGGATTCATTATCTAGCCGTTAAAATAACATATCTATGAATTAAATGCGTCCTTTACCAACTAAATCCCAACAAGTTTAGATACAGTTTTAGATTTGGTTATTAGCAGTAAAGACTTAACTGGAAATGTTTATGTTGGGGATGTCATTTTTAAATCTGACTACTCATCAATAAGAGTTGACTTTCAGTTGTTTAATATGAAATGCAATAGTAATTTTAATGGTAATGATAGGATTTTTTATAATTTTGAAGAACATGAACCTTGGGGATCTGTGCAATACTTTAAGTTATGTCCATTGACACTTAATTGATTTTGAATGACATATTGATGATGCCCTTGATCTGTTTTATGATTTTTAATTGTTACTATTAAGGACGTTAAAAAGAGGAGAACGTTGCTCCAATTCAGCGAAGAGCTCCGTAATTTATTAAATGCTACAGAATAATGAAGAAAAGCCGTAATCGAACAAAGTGTAATTTTAGTTTTGCTCGGCGTTTTTTTTAAAGCATGTAAAATGAAATATAATTCTTTAATATAATTATCGAATAAAAAGAGATTCTGGAGTTGGATAATGTAAACAAAAATCAAGTGAATTTCCTCCAGTCATCTTTCAGGCCGGTGATATATGTTGAACCTGAACCTAATAAATCAACTTTATTTAATACCCTTTTCATATTTTTTTTTAGCAATAACAATTTAAATAGAACGTCCAACTCTCTCAGATTAATCTATTGGCATATATCAATATTGGTGGTAGAGATACATTCTGTTGAATTAGCATTGAGTGATGTTAATGTTTATAAAGCTATTGGCAATGATCAAATTAGTAATACTGATCTTAAAGCAGCTGCGTTTCCACTTTCATTTCCACTTTGCAAGCTTTTTCAGTTGTCCATTAACTCTTGAATCTTCCAGATGAAAATCTGCTAATGTTTTACCAATTCACAAAAGAGATCCGAAAAGGTGATATAAACTACCGTCCAGTTTCTCTGTTGTTTTTAATCACTTAAGTTTAGTAATTACTCCAGTTTAACATGGTTAAATCCGTGGAAGATCGTGTCAGACCAACCTTGCATTGCTTTTTTCTACAACATATAAGGCTTTGAATAAGAAGCAATGCGATGTGACCTACATTGATTTTTCAAGAGCATTTCATTCTGTTCCTCATATTTTTTTATTTAAACTCTCTAAGTTTGGTATTTCTGATAATTTTTTAAAATTGTTTGCAAATTACTTGACAGATAGGCAACAGAGGGTTGTTATTAAAGGAACGTCTTCTTAGTGACTTCCGATACTTTCTAGCGTACCTCAGGAATCAATCCTTGGTCTCCTGCATTTTAATTTGTATATTAATTAACTTCCTTCTATTTCTAAGTTGTCTCAACCACTGTTTGCTGATGACGAAACTATTTAAAATTATATCTACAATCCAGGAATCTCAGTTACTACAGGATGATTTGAGATTTCTGTCTAAATGGTCGAAATCATGGAAGCTTTCATTAAAAATAAGTAAATGTATTTTTTTTTTGTGTATCTCGCTAAAAAGAAAACCTGTTTTGTTTAAGTAGAAATTATTTGGTCAGGAGTTTTATATTACATTACTGACCAAAAGGACCTAGGTGTTTTAATTGACAATAAGTTGTATTTTTGTTTACATGTTAACTGTTTAGTGTCAAAAGCTAATAAAATACATGGTTTATTGTGGAGAAATTGTAGACTCAGGTCGAACTACAGAGCATTGTTATCGCTATATACCGTGCGCCCCCATTTGGAGTATTGTTCAGTTATTTTTGTTTCAATTTCGCATACACAGGCTCAGCGCATCTCTAACATTCAAAATAAGTTCATTGGGTTTTTAAGACATACTTGTCCTGACTTTAATGTTTCTCTTGAATGTCGCAGAATTGTTTTTGATATGGTATTATTATACAAGTCTATGAATGTTTTCGGTTGTCCGTTGATGTCTTTGTTTAATTTAAATGTTCCGACTTGTGCTCGTAGTAAGTGTCTGCTCCATGTTCTTTGGTCGTGATAGACAGATCGACTTACCAATTACCAACTACTAAGTTACAAAGAGATTAGAACATTAGAACTTATGGAAATGAAAAATATAAATGGAAATGTAAAGTGGAATTGAAAGTGGAAATGGCAAACTTAAGGAAATAATGGAAATGAAAAATACAAATGGAAAATGAAAAATGTAAATGATGAATAGAACCGGAAAATGGAAAATGGAAATGATAAAAACCGGGAAATGGAATTAGAAATTAGGAAATTGACATTAAAATAGAAATGGAAAATGAATTTTTTAATTGTACATAGAAATGGTAAATGGGAAATGAAAATTGCAAATAGAAATGGTAAATGGAAAAGGGAAAATTGAAAATGGAAATAGAAATTGAAAATGGGAATGAAATTAAAGTGGAAAATGGAAAGGGAAATGGAAAATGAAAATGGGAAATGGAAAATTCAAAGAAAAAAGGAAATAGAAAAGAAATTGCATTAAAATGAAAATAGGAAAAAGTGGAAAATGTAAAGAGAAATGCAAAATGAAAATGGAAAATAGAAATGAAATTTTATAAGAAATAAGAAATGGAAATAAACAGTTCAAATTGGAAAATGAGAGGCAAATGTCAAACGGAAAAATGGAAAATAGAAAGGAAAATAAAAATGGAAAATAAAAATGAAACATAAAAATGCAAGTGGAAAACCGTAAAATGAAAAAGAAAGATTTTTTAACTTTTATGTTAATTTTAAATGTCAAATATTTCTGGATCAAATATTTTTTTTAATTATTATTATTTGCTATATTTAAAAATTCTTGCTTGGATTGGAAAGATTTGATTGATCTATTGGTAACTATTTTAATACGTTTTTGTCTTTTGTGGGATTGTCCCACTTTTATTTCTCAACATAAATATTTATGTACATATTTAATTCCTAATAACAGTTACAACTCTATTATTATTATTATTAGCATAAGTAATCCTTTTCATTTTTTAAGTCTATACAGTATAATGTGAAGATTAAAATTATACTGTAGAAGTTAAACTACACCGACCTCCCTTTTCACAATAACCACATACAAAATATGTTTTTAAATCAGATAGTTTGATAATATTACCAGAAATTTCAAACATTTTGTTTTTATTTGCCAATCCATGATAGTACTGCACTGTAAACATTTCCGTTAATTTACGGAAAAACTCCTGGCAGCCGGGATGCCAAGAAAATGTAGTAAATTGTAAGGGCATTTGTGTTTTTGCAGATTAAATATTACGGACATTTTACTGTTACACAATTAATTTTACGGTAAAGGCCCGTAAAACGTACGGAAAAAGTCCTAGCAGACAGGATGCCAACAAAAGTCCGCAAATTTTACGGGAAATGCCCGTACAATTTACGGGATTTTCTTGGCATCCTGGCTGCCAAGAATTTTCCCGTAAATTTTACGGGCAGTTTTTTAAAGTGTGTATCAGTAAAAGTATTTTAAATATTCATCTCTTTATCTGTTTTTGTAGCGTGGTCATCACAATATTTTTATTTCAGCTTAACCTTATACTTTTAATTTTTTATCATTTTAATTATATAAAATTATCACCATATTGAAGCGTATAGATGGTAACCACCATCTATATATATATAGACTTTTGTATTACTTCATTTTACATCATAGTTATTTTCATTTTTCTTAATTTATGATTTTTATTTTATAGGTATAAAAAGTCGGCCATCATAGTCACAATGCTAATTACATAATAGTATTTATTTACCTTTACATTTGATGGACACCATCATAATGTTGTGTGATTAATCCACACCATCAATTTCCCTAAGCTATATAGGTTATATGGTGATATATAATACTCCACATCTCCATCTAACTTCTGATAGGGGGTTATGTCGTGTTTGTCCATTTTGTTAAAGGTCATTCTGATAGTAATCATTATTCTTCAGTTGGTCGATTTTTTTTTAGAAATTTAAGCCCGAATGAATCGGTGCTCACATTTTAAGTAATTTTGTTCGAGCTTTTGTAATTCCCAACAATTATTTGGGTCATTAGTTTTGGTTTATTAGAAGAAATGAGGTAAGGGTTTTACAATGTTATCTATATATAGGAATGTATATACCCATTATATGCGATTCTATGCGATGTGTAGAATTAAACCAACAGTTGACTGATCATACTGTATACAATATATGGAAATTTCCATTGCTTCAGAGCATTCACATATCAATAATAAGTTGTATTGA
>JAOTQE010037473.1:0-10090 GCA_025631205.1 Nesometra sesokonis
TGTGAGGACATGTATCAGCAATTTGGCATGTGAGGACATGTATCAGCAATTTGGCATGTGAGGACATGTATCAGCAATTTGGCATGTGAGGACATGTACCAGCAATTTGGCATGTGAGGACATGTATCAGCAATTTGGCATGTGAGGACATGTATCAGCAATTTGGCATGTGAGGACATGTATCAGCAATTTGGCATGTGAGGACATGTATCAGCAATTTGGCATGTGAGGACATGTACTCATATTGTAGACTTAGTATAAGTGAAAAATAATAGTGTAAATTCGAAAAATCGTGTCCTCTCTTAGGTAGGTTTACTACTATAGTAGTAGTAGTAGTAGTAATAGTAGTAGTAGTAGCAACGTTAGTGGTAGTAGCAATAGTAGTAGTAGCATTAATAGCAATAGCAGTCACAACAATAACAATACATCATAATAAGTAGCTCTAGCAGCAACAATTAGTCTAGCAGCAGTAGCATTAGCAACCACAGTAATAGTGATAGTAGCAGAATTAGTAGGCCGCTGTATAGAGCAGCACTAGCTTTAGCATCAGCAGTAGCAGCAATTTAGCGTTTGTAGTAATAGTAGCAGCGTTAGCAAAACCAGCAAGATTAATTTAGAAAAAATATACATCATGCAACGTATGTAAAAGCGTCAATTACTTTATGGCGAAAATTATTAAGCTATATTATGTTGCTGTATTATTGATTTGAAAGTTTCACTAGCTTACAATAGTGAGGTTTCGCATCTTTACGAAATACGAATACGAAAACGGGTACGTCACACATTCTTGTAACATTTGAATAGAACACCTTAAATATCTGTCAAAGATGGTCAGGGTTTTACGACGAAAATCAACAATTCATAAGTAGAAAATTTGATATATTTTTGAACACATTTAGTAACTTTCAAAAATTGGAGTGTGACGTATCCGTTTCGTAAGTTTGCGAAACCTCACTAATGTGGAAGATAATAATTTCAAAGTGGTGGTAGGCCTATGTAAATGAAAACAAAAATGATAGCATGTTAATTATTCAGATTTTCTACCATCATAAACCAGAAAAATTGGTCTGTAATATAGATTTATATTAATTCGATAACATATAATTTGAATACGTTTCGCCGATTACGGATTCGTTGTAAAGGGACAACCTCACTATTACATCTAGTTAATGTCTATCAGTTGTGTGAGCGACTAGTTCGAAGTCCCTTGATACATCATGTTCATTAACCATTAGCGGTCTGCAACGCCACGTTATCGTCTCTTGTTCCACCAGAACCGTATAAAATGCGGAAATTTCAGCTTCTACTTTCCATTAACTGTAATCCTTCACGGAACATTGGAATTATCAATGGAATATGAGAGGTTTATATCACTAGAGGGCGTCATGGGCCAAGAGGTCATTCAGGACGATTTTTCCATTGGAAATGTTCAATGTGAGAAGTAACATAATTATTAAAACATATTGACATTAATGAATTCATTTTATGTTGATGTCCGTTTTCATAGCTAGTGACTAGCTAACTGGTTCAGCTTCAACGAGGACCTCGCCTAGATGAACAACTTAACTCTCATTAGGTATTAGGCCTACAGTATTCAGTAGAATAATTTATAAGTAAAATCTAAGGCTGGTATTCTCAATAGTTCATAACTACCAATTGAACAGCACGTGGTCCTGGACTATCCAAAAGCATGTCTCGGCGAACAAAAGAACTAGGTAACCTTTAAGAACACCATTTTTAGTTACTATCTGAATTTAGTCCTTGACTCAAGTTAGCCCGTCAAGAATACCATCCTTAATGGTTAATGACGGGTGTTTAAAGGTAATCATTCAATCAATCTTCCGGGAGCTTGCTTTTTTCTCAAACAAGTTATTAGATAATTCAATAAAGATCATTCTATGTTACCAGATACAATTTTATCCATCATGGCATGATTAACAAGACACTTCGAAAATTTGATTAACTCGCTATATAGTCTTTCAGCTGATTTTTACATCAAAATATTCCATAGGATTATAAACAAATAAAGGATCCTACAAACACAAGGTTACGGGACCAGCCTAATGGTAAGTAATAGTGTCGTCTGCTCATACTCCTAGATGGCCTCTCGTTTCTTCAGTATTGCTGCCTATTAGTGGTCAAATTTAACACACTCCTCAAGCCTACACACAAATAAATGTAATTCATCCTTCTGTCGTTTAAATATTATATCTATAAAATCCCCGTTTGTGAATGGTTTGAAATGAATTGAGTTCGTTCTATCCTTATATTATATCTATACAACCACAGCTTGAAAATTGAAAGGAATTGAGTTCATTGCAGCGTTTCTATTCACAGCGTGAAAATGTTTTAAAACGAATAGAGTTAGTCTAACTTGAAACGAAAATATAACTTTTTCATTATATCTATTCCTACACGCACCGTTTAGAAATACTGTAGTTTAGAAAGAATGACCACTGCAGTTTAAAAATGAATACGCAATAGATACGCCCTCTACGAGATTAATGCTGGGGCTTTAGGTAGCTTACACCAAATGACTTACTGAATATATCCCATTAGGTGTAACTATGTCACTAGGCTATAATTTGTTATATTGTAATTATTTATTTATATATTTATGTCAAAACACACCCTGCAGCAGAATTACCCATTATGGATAATCGTCTGGTAATCCCGATGTAATTGAGAGGCGCGCCTAAGGTCGTGACGAAATATGGTATTAATTCAAAGAAATTATAGATAATAAATAGAAGAATTTGATTTATGTTTGGTGACAAACACTAGTTTCCTAGGATTAGTGAATTTTTGTTGTAAAGATTAGGGGTAGAAGTTTAAAACGACGTGTCAGTGCAGTATTAGTGAGGTTTCGCAAACTTACGAAATACGAAAACGGATATACGTCACACTCCACTTTTTTAATGTTTCAAAATGTGTTCAAAAATATATCAAATTTTCTACCAATAAATTGTTGATGATCGTCGTAAATTACTGACCAATTGTGACAGATATTTAAGGTGTTTTTATTCAAATGTTAAAATAATGTATGACGTATCCGTTTTCGTTTTCGTATTTCGTAAAGCTGCGAAACCTCACTAACTACCGATTTGTAAGCCTTTGGTAAATGTTTTCAAAGCTGATTGAAAGTAAACTTAAAATATTGTTTTACCCTTAATATTTTATCATTAAATGTACTGGAAAGAGATTCAACATCGCACAGATGGATGAGGGTGTGATTGGTTAAAATGCATGCAAATGCGTACAAGTGGCCGGGGCTTTACGTGGCCTGTCGACATCAGTACGCAGAACATCATAAAAATGTCTTACTGATTGTGAAAAATAATAGCATTGTGCTTGTCGGCATACAGGGGTCCGGTAGGGGTGGTCAAGCTGAAGTAGGCCCTACTAATAAGGGCGAGCGTGTGCTGAATCGGCAAAAAAAATGCGTATGTAATATTATTGTTTAAGTTCCCCAAAAGTAAAACAACAAAATATAGGCCTACATCGAAGAGACTTTTCTAAAGGGCAGATCTACAATCAATTTTACTTTTGCTGTGATATAAGCCTGGGCCTATTTCCTTAAAAGTACATTAAAAATATAAGATGAAAATGGTTAATTGAAGGCAAGTTACACTGCATGTTTTTTTTTTTCCTCTGGAAAACAAAACATAAGCCTACGTCAGTGACACCAGAGGCACTTTTCTACGCGCACAGAAAAGCGCGCGAGGAGACAAGAATTGTGGACTGACTGTGTTCATAAAATACAACATTTTATACATTTTAAAAAGGAATATCAGGATAACCCATTAAGTCGACATTTAAGAAGCCAATTATTTCCAATGTGATCCAAGATTCTTAATTGGATCTTTTCCCGAGCTTTTCTGTATGAACGCATACCAATTTTGTGCTTCTTCATAATGTCACAAACTGATATTTGGCAACTTGGATCTATTATTCTGGCAACCACTTCCAACTCAACAGTACAAGAAAGGGCATGTTCCATGGGATCTTTCGTAAGAAATCATCATTTTTATACCGACGTAAGTCAATTTTACAGACAGTTAGTAGAATAACTATACTTATATACGATAAGTGTTGCTAGAATTTTGTGATTTATGTGATTTAACTTGGTTTTTTGATCATAGAGAAAATGTTCATGTGGCTCGAAGTTCGCTTGTTTCTGCCGCCATTACCTCTGTATGAAACGCCAATGAGGTCATAGAAACCCAGCAACCGTTGGTTCGGAACAACTTAGCGGACGTGAATATAGGCCTATTCATATTTTGTAGGTTTCCTTGTTATAGTACTTGATGATTGTGGGAAAGAAATGATTAGGCCTCTATGGTGTATAAATCCCATTTTGATCCTGCCTTGCTTTTCACCGATGGAAGGGCCGGATGTAGAATTTCAGTAAAGTGGGGGCGTGTTCCTTACTTTAAATTTCACAAGCACACAGACAAGCACATCAAAGAGGTATTATGCCATGTTCTGCCATTAGGGAATTTTCTTTTTTAGGGTCAATTTTAGTGGGGGAGGGGTACATATAATATAAAGGAATGACGCAAGTTTGACGATATTATGGGTGGGAGATCGCTGGATGCCTTACCACCCCCAAATTCGCCGGTGGCTGTTTCTGACACCACCAAGGTAGATAATTTCAAGCATTTGTATAAAGAAATCTACTCTGCATGCATTATATTAACGGATTCAGGCGCGGATCCAGACCTTCGCACCGTTCACCATTGCGAAGGTCAGACGACCTCAAACTCTGGTGCCTCACTACAGAGGACCCCCAGCTTCTTCACATGGGTTTTGCGAAGGTCACAGTACATGTCTAGATCCCCCCTGGGATCATAACCTAATATGCGCGATGATATTTTATTTTTAGTGAAGGCTTGAAACCAGCACACGGTGAGCAATTTCTGAAATCACCATAACCCCATCAAATCAGGCCTACTATTAAGTAGGCCTACATAAAAACGAACATAGTAATTACTTATACAGGCTGGGTTTTCGACAGGGAGGTAAATAACAGTTAAATATTTGCCGCGACGGTGTATAGAACGTTGTACGAATAATTTTCATTACAGAATTATAATTAAAACCTTCTTTCTAGCATATTAATATTATTCATATCAATGTATGCACCTGAGTTTAAATGAGTATAAAACGGAGGAAAAGGCCGCGACTGCTAAGAACACAATAGTTCGATATCTGCGAAGAACATTTTACGTGTGACGAATATTTGATCATAAAAGACAAATCATAATGTGAAAGAAAACAAAGGTTTTGGATTAGTACGGTGATTACACGACTGCCTTGGGACTCGTCATTTTTCATACTTGGCTTGAGACACGTTGGATAAAGACCCTTCAATTTATGATGCGTAACGGTGAATGTATTTTGCCAATAAACTGTGGGATGCAGCATAGGTTATTCTTAGTTTTTCTTAGAAATTTTAAACTGTCAGATTAATTTAGTCCTGATAATTGCTGTACCAGTAGTTGCTATTGTAAGCACTAATACTCGGGGTAATAACTTATATTTGTAGCTTGTTGGTTAGCATGCGTGTCCCCCAAATCCGATGTCTCAGGGAACTTCGACTTCAAACTCACCACCTAAGAATTAGACTGTGTTGGAAAACATAGCATAGTTTTCATCCTAGCTAGAAATCTCGCTGTTAATATATTTATGCACACAAAGTATAAACTAAATTAATTATATTTATCGTACTTTTTCTATGAAAGTCTTACTGGATTCTTGGAACTTTAAAATGATTATCCAATTCTAAATATGCCTACGAATTACGTCACACAGTGGCGATTTCAACAAAGTTATCAAAAAAAAGTTGCACTACCACGGCCTGCTTTGCGTCATGGGGTCTAATTTTATTTTCTAGTCCCTTGTAACTACAGCCACACAATATATCGGGTGGCCCAAAAAAACGTCACTTATTCCAAACTTCGCTAGCTCTGGTGTTTAGACAAACTGGAAAAACAGGGCCTGGGGGAAATTTTTGGATGAGGTTAGGCACTTAATTCTTCATGGGAATTTGCACAGATTGTGATCAGGATGGAGGACACATCAAGCATTTGGTGTGATTAGTAAAGGAAGTTAAACCTTCTTTCATTTCGGTACGTCAATTTTTGACATGCGTTTTTAACATTTTTAATGTGACGAGACGGTTGACCAAAGATATTTGAACTTTGTCAAATTATAGTCAATACCCAACTATGTATGTGTGCAAATTTTCAAGAAGCTAGTTTATTGCATATAGGAGTATAGAGAAGTTTGATTTTAGTGACGTTTTTTTTTTGGTGGCGGGGGTGGGGAGGGCCACCCGATATATTTTTCAATATTCATTTTAATCCGCCCAGATTGTCGTTGTCATCATCATATCATCATCATCATCATCATCATCATCATACCCAATAATACTGCTATCATTTTTTCTGTTATAATGAAATTTATGTTTTCACATTAAACAAAAATCACCATAGAACATTTAACAGTCATCTCCACCATAATTGACATACATACTCAGAATATTATTGTCGATGACGTCATCTATCGAGATCAAGTCGCTTCGGTTAGGAGTTAAGTGGCTAATAAAGATGATGTTATTACTCCAATTTTTACATAATTTTTAACAAGAGCATCAATATCATCCCATTATGATCTCGAAATTTCATAAATATAGACGCGAAACTCGTGCGGATTTAGTTCAAGTTTGTAGGCCTATATTCTAGGGAGATTTTGCAAATTTACGAAATACGATAACGAAACGGATACGTCACAGTTACATTTTTTTTAAGTTGCTAAATGTGTTCAAAATATATCAAATTTTCCACTTGCAAATTGTTGATGATCGTCCTAAAAAACTGACCATCCGTGGCAGATGTTCAAGGTGTTATATCCAAATGTTACAATAATTTATGACGTTTTTGTATTTCGTTAAGTTGCAAAACCTCACTATTATTCTATTCACGAACTAATCTTGGTGAGGACCAGACATGATAGTTTAGGATGATGCACTAACTAATCATCATTAAAATATAACCACGAAATCATGGAGTAATCTAAACAAAGAATGATGCAGTGGCGTATCGCATGCAAGGGGTTCTTGATCAACCCCCACTTCCTCGACGTTCAGAGGATAGAAAAAAAAATGTTTATAGTCCTTATAAGTCAAAATTTAAGGTCACCTGCTCCGGTTTCATCATGAGACTCGCGTGGAGTAGAGTAAATAACTAATGTTTTTTGTTTATAAAAATCCACTCCTGTCAATTCCTAAATACTATACGTCCTAAGGTAATTTTCCCTGTCAAAACAGGTAATCCTAGGTAAGTAAACTATTATACCATTGTGATGTCTCACAACAAAATGATTCGCATTGTAGGTGTGATCAAATTGAGATAATCACCAATATAGATATAGTCAATTTTTTTGAGAAATTTAGTTTTAATCAATTTTAAAAACTATGGCACGTATATTTCATTATAACATACTTTTTATGTCAGTTTTTATGTAGGAAAGTACCCGTCATGAAGATTTTCTGAGATTTATAGTCTTTTAATTGTTTGTTTTTTATAGATTGCTTTATTTGCGATTTTCTCAAAACCATGTTTCCATACATGAAAACTTCAAATGCTCATATCTTTGGATTTCTTTATCCAATGGATGTACTTTAAAATGTAGATTAGGCCTACAGCTTATATTGTGTTCTATTAGAATGTACCAATAATTCAATTTTTTTATTTTCCTACACTGTAAAAAAAGTTTCGTAAATTTAATTTACGGAAAAAGTCCTGGCAGCTAGGATGCCAAAAAAATCCCGTAAATTTTACCGGCATTTGTAGTTTTGTACAGTAAATTTTACAGACATTTTACTGTTACACGAATAATTTTACGGTAAATTCTCGTAAAATTTATGGAAAAAGCCCTAGTAGCCACGATGCCAAGAAAAACAATTTTCATGACATTTTGGCTGCCAGGACTTCTCGTTTTTTTTTAATATATTTTATTTACAGTGCAATTTTTTACAGTGTATGAGATTCATTTGTGGTGAGACCTCACATTTTACTAACGCTAAAAGTAAATTTTACTGTAAATTTGTTTACTCTATTATCATATTGCAATAATAAATATACCAAGAAGGCCAACAATAGTTAATAATATATGGCTTCGTATGTAATATATGTTAAGATGATCTGTTTCGATGAATTTATTAATAAATTATTGGCTCGAAGAAGATGCATAAAGGGAAACAATATAAGGAGTAACCATGAAGATTTTTTTTTAATTATAAAATCACAGATGGTGATTGGTTTTGCTTTAAAATGAGAATTTACATAGACACAACTGATTATTCAATGTATCTTTTGTATATGTTATTTATATACTATAATCTGAACTTGTTCTTAAGTGAAAAAATCATCTTAATTAGAGTTGTAACTTGGTGGTTATCATGCTTACCTCCCAATCCCATGTGCCGGATTCGAATCTTTCCCACGACAGACAGCGCTAAGATCAGACTTGTTTCAGAAAGTATGACATATTACTGGTTTTGTAATGACGAGGAAACTTGTTTTTGGTATACTTTTTACTTACAAATAAATAACATGTTCTAGTTATGAAAACATCAACAAAACTATGAATAATGCAATATCCAATCTATTTCAATTTTGAGATTGATAGAAGATGATGAGAAAAAATAGCATTAATTATTGGTAATTTACTTAACCTCATTCTAATGTTTTCGACTTAAGAAAAATTTTGAGCCGGGCCAAGACAAGGGCTATAAGTTGAAAACGACGATAATTGCCTATACTTTCTTTCACACTTTCTACTAATTTCTTCTCTGCATAAAAACACTATTCTCACGTTTCGAAACAACTGAACAGTACTGTAGAATTAGGCCTAATTATTCTTTATCCTTTTATCGACTTAGTGAACCAGTATTTTAAAACCCTTTACAATTAAACAGCTCTCTCAGCTTCTTAGTTCGATAGTGTTCTAAAATTGCCTGCGTCAATCTATTCGCAAACATCATTTTGTTCTGTATATCTGGTCTGCGTTATTCGTAGTATCTTCGTGAGTTTTGTAATCTTTTACCAATTACATTTCACTTTGTTTTATAAAATCCAAAAATGCACTAAATAAACGTCGCGTGATCCAAGTCCACGTCGCCATGAGCGTATAGTGAAGTGGGTGGGATGGGGGTCTGTGGTGATGGGGTGGGCGTCTGTGATGGTGGGGGTGGGGAGGTTTGGAAGAAACACACCGGTGTAATAATTGATGAAAATTCATCACTGGGAAAGATGCGAAATGGGCCAAATGACAGGTTTTTGGTTTTTTTTTTGGTTTTTGTTATTTTTAGCTTATCGAGAGGACTGATGACCATTTGTGCCAGGTATAGGATCTCCGACCCTCCCCCCCCCCTCTGCTATTGTCACAATACGCCCATTTGTTTAGCTTAATATAGATTCACTAGTAAAACACATTTATGAGTATGAATTTTTAACTCACTGATACACTACATCAATAAAATTCATGCATCTAATTTTGTCTTTATTGTGTAATGTATCTAGTTAATGGTTTACACTTTGCTCCGGATCTGTCCTAGGTTTATTGTGTCAGAAAGTATCCAGTCAATTAACAGGTAGCTTGTTAATCGGATGGACGGTCAATTAGTCATATTTTTAATGCGTATACAGTAAGCAAAGTGTTACTTTACTCTGGCGGTTAGTCGGATTGTCCACATTAGCGCCAAACTTACAGTGGGAGAGGCCATGGAGACGTCGAATGTGGGGGCCCTTTTAGTCAATCGAAGTGGTTGACTGGGTCGGTCATATCTGTCCGTCAGCCAGTCAGGAGCCACTCGCAAGATTTTTAGACGCGGAAAGCGTCTCTATAAACAGCTTTTCAAAAAATTTCTGTCTGTCGATCTGTCTGTCTCTCTGTCGTGTCACGCACGTTTGTGGCTATTTGCGTTGTGTTCTTTCCCTATAAATTTTCTGACAACCAGCATTGTATGGGTGTCACTTTAAATATCTACGATATATGAAACAATTAATTAATCATCAACTGGTAA